>CAXIVR010000002.1:173493257-173558884 GCA_964035755.1 Teleogryllus oceanicus
TGTATATGTGAATGAGTACGTGTGGATTGCAAGTTTGCCAGAGAGTTTTTTATTGTGTGTGTGGCTTGACATTTTTAAAGATACCATTGGCCTGTATGACATGGCGTGTAAGTTTCTCATTTTCTAAACTCACTTTATTTAGCTTGTGTTTTCTATACAGCATCAGCAGATTTTTGATGCGTCTTCTTTAGTGATTTTAATCACCTCAATGTTTGGTCACGATAAGTGACGTCACATCGTCAACCAAATCAATATTACCCTCCAGCATATGTACTCTGCGAACTCTGTCGTACATTTTGTTCCACAGCAGAGGACTGGAGAGATGTAGTGTGTATGTTCTCTGTCTACCCTTTGCACAGTTCAAAAGCGTCCTCTGAAATAGTCAGTGCTGTGTCTTCTCAGATGTGGAGACACAAATTTGTACGATGCGGTTCCATCTCGCCAAGTTCGCAGGCGTTCATTACATCCAGGGTGACAATCCGGCGGTACTTTTTTGTACCGCATCCCCTCTGGCATTTAAAGGTTTTCAGGTTCTAGACCGGGTAAAGTGTTGAGTGGCATTTTTTTATTGGATGCATATTTCTAAACAAGATTTTCTGCGAGAACTCTTGTGTCCTCTATTGCCTCAACCGGATGATTGGTTAATAGCACTTTCCGAACCGTGCCAACGCACATCCGTCAGTTACTTCGCTTCCTACTCTGGTCTTTTTGCTTTGGGGAGTAGTACTAGCAGATGCCTTCATTTAAAGAGGAACAGATATTTAAAAGGAACTCTAGTAGACTTGAATCGTACTCTCTCTCTCTCTCTCTCTGCAGAGGATGGGGCATGTCCAAATATCCGGTTCAAGACCGACATTGGGAATGTCTGGTTCTGAGGCCTCGACACCCACCTTTCACGTGCTTTTGAATGTTCTTCTACTACGACAGGGAGCGATGTAATCCAGTCCAAGCCTCAAGTTCGAAAGGTGCTTTGTACTTGGTAGGGCGGGGAGAAAATTCTTTGTAGAGTCAGTGTCGGTCAGTGGCATGTGAAAACTGTTGGTCCATTACTACCCAGAAGGGTATTCCTCATGGGTGGGTCACTTACCTTCATTACACAGCTTGTTCCAGTTCAGTGTTTGCTCTACTTGATAGGTCTGACTGCATCTGCCATCACGCAGTTGACGTCTGACACCCTAGGGACCACACTTCGTGCGCATTGGTGCAAGATCGTCTGGAAACAATTTTGCAGTAGTCGTGCAATTTCGTCGTACCTCAAGCAGATAGGACAGCGATTGGGCAAACCCATGCATCTGGCCTTAACAGCATCGTAGGCGCTAGTGTCGAGCTCCATTTTCCGTTGGATCTTGTTAGGCGAGCCTGGAAGAGCAATTGTGAAGCAGAATAAGTCTGCATCAAATGCCGTTGCTTTCTACCTTTCTTTCATCTAGGCTTCGCTCGATTTTCAATTCGACCGTCCATAGACGTGCAGACAAGAGCTCAGTTTCACGGTGTGAAAGATCCACTGCCCTCCCACAAGACAGTTGTTCATATGTCAGGTTCGAATCTGGCAATTTGCATTGCTCCAAGAAATGTATTGGCATATTCACCTATGCCGATACTTCGCCCAAAGAAGGGTCTCCAATATCGCGCATTTACGGTTTTTCGTCACATTCCTCACTCATTAGCTTAGGTATTATAGGCATGTGATGTTATGTGTGAGATGCGCCAAAAGACAACCCTTATCGATTGCTCCACAAGAATCTCATTCGTCGACAGTGGCAGTGCGTTCAACACCATATGCCACCCATTCTACCATATTTCTATTCCTGGCAAATTTCTAGAGCGAGAGGGAGCGTGGTCGACAGAGAGAGCATTGTCGATACACACACACACAGCATTGTCGGCACACAGAGAGAGAGAGCATTGTCGGCACACAGAGAGAGAGAGCATTGTCGACACAGAGAGAGAGAGCATTGTCGACACAGAGAGAGAGCATTGTCGACACAGAGAGAGAGAGCATCTGACACAGAGAGAGAGAGCATCTGACACACAGAGAGGCATCTGACACAGAGAGAGCATCTGACACAGAGAGAGAGAGAGAGCATCTGACAGAGAGGAACATCTGACACACAGAGGGAGACATCTGACACACAGAGAGCATCTGACACAGAGAGAGAGGAGCATCGACACAGAGAGAGCATCTGACACAGAGGCATCTGACACAGAGAGAGAGCATCTGACAGAGAGAGAGGCATCTGACACAGAGAGAAGGCATCTGACACAGAGAGAAGGCATCTGACACAGAGAGAGAGAGCATCTGACACAGAGAGAGAGCATCTGACACAGAGAGAGAGAGCATCTGACACAGAGAGAGAGCATCTGACACAGAGAGAGCATCTGACACAGAGAGAGAGAGCATCTGACACAGAGAGAGAGAGAGAGCATCTGACACAGAGAGAGAGTCAGAGAGAGAGTCTGCTGTCTGGGAGCCACAAAAACGACTGATGATGATGATGGCTAAGCCATCGAAAGCTGCTATTATTGAAATAAATACTATTGTTGACAATGACAACGCCTTCAATCATTTCAATTATGTAAATGTCAACTACAACTCACCACTGAATCAATATACTAACACTGATGGACCAAAGGAGGAAACAAGACATCAGAACAGAATTGAAAACACAAAATATCTTAGAAACCACTAAACAGTGTCACCAAAACTGGGAAGACCATGCGGACCGTATGCAGATACAAGAATGACAAAAATAATAAAACACTACACCAGAAAGACAAAGATCGCTGGGAAGATTGAAGAAAAGATGGCGGGATCGATTTTAAAGGAGACGGAAGGAGCCAAATGGTTCATCCTTTATGTTCATGATAATCTTTAAATTAATATGTTATTTTCGATTGCCTTAACGTTCGAGGATCCACAAACAACCTACTATAATTGGCAACACCAATAAAATTCCGCACCAGCCACCACCACTGAAGTGTAATTAATATAGTAATGAGGGCTGCGTACAGTCTACTTCCGCACTAATGGTTGGCTCGGTATTGAAATCCATGATTTGAATCCGAGATTTATTATTAAAAATAATCAAACTTTATAGAAAACCATATTATAAATATTTTTTGTATTTAATTTTAATCTTGAAAGAAGAGTACTCATCTTTTATTTGCTTTTAGATCATATTTATTTCTGAACGCCAGTATGTCAACCCCGGAAGCAGGAAGGTTGTCAGCAAATGTTTTCCTGGATCAGACTCAATTCTTGTTCACTTATAATAGATGCAGATCATGGCGGAGTGAAGAACTCCGCCCTATAAGTTTAATTTATTTTTCCCTTTTTAGGTCACGGTGGAGTGAGGTGCTCCGTCATGTTTAGAATTCATTTTTTTTACTTTGGTGTAGTTCACGATGGAGTTAACATCTCCACAATGAAATTTTATGTATTTAAGTTATTTTGCACTATGGTACTAATCGTAGTGATGTGAACATCATCTCCATGTTGGTATTTGTTGCATTTGAACAATTCATTTCATTCATGTTTATTTACTCTGTAATTGAATATGGGCCTTTGACTACACGGTTTGTTATATTTAAAAACTATATTCATTCATAGTTGCTGGATTTAAATCAGTTATGTAACCATTGTATACATTTCAATAATGTATCAATTTTCTTACATTTCATTAAAATGCAAATAGTAATGTGACTTAGCAACTGTTATTTTTAAATTTATACACTATGTAATGTGCCGATTGTGAATCAGACTGAATTTAAATTTGATTTTATGTATCATTGTTCAAATTAATGTTACTTTTCTTGTGATGCTCAGATTTGGTTTGTTGTTGTTTTTTTACATTCTTTTAAAACGTTTTATTATTCTCGTTTTTACTGATTTTTCTAACAGCAATGTAATGCTAAGGTTAGGATTTATATAAATAGACAATCTCATTAATACAATAGTGGATGAGTATTGAATTTGTTTTGAAAGAGTTACTGCATATAAAATTATTTAATTTCTCGTGTTGTTACAATACAATTACAATCCTGATGATTTCTTCAGGGAGTAGCTAGTTTTTGAACCAAGCTTATTCACAGGCTTTCTTTGTATCAAATGAATTTCAATATCTTTACAGTTCACACGGTATTGTTACCTTATACTGTAATTAATTGAATAAGTCATTTGAAATCACTCAGACTCAAATTATTTACTGTCCATTCATGTTTTTATACTTGTGTTTCAGAATTTGTGCTAAATACGTTTTTTCTTCATGGCTGTATGTTGGTAAGGCATTGTAAATTGTACATTTTTATGTAATTCATGACTTCAAATTTGATTTCAAATTCTCATCACATTCAAATTTGATTTAATTAATTGGACTGTGATCGTCAATGTATTGTAATAATTGACAATCTATTACAATTTGAAAATTATAATCAATTAGATATGTAGTAATTGGTGTGCGTTTTTGTAATACCATACTTAAAAATGATTCCTTTTCATCATAACCACTCATCAAATCTATAAATGAGCTATTAGTTAGGAAAGAGTCTGTAGCTAGCAATATACAGTCCACAAATAAACTAATGTCATTTTGTTTGGTTTGCATGCTGGCTTGGTCTCTTTCATAAATTAAGCATGATTTTATCTGCAATGACTAAAATTAGGCAATTTTCACATGTCACATAGTCACATTTTGGCTTTTTAAAACCATTCTCATTTTCCATGAATATTTTATAATAGTCATATTTTGTGATTCCATTTTTGCATACTTGCTGGCTGTCATCTCAAAGAGATATTTCATATCTCCGAATTGTTATCTATAAATACCAGATTTTCATGCAATAAAACTCTGTAAAACATGCAAAAACATGCAATAAAAAGACTGAAACTTTCCTAAACTTTGTTATGTAACTCCAGTTAATCCACTTATTTTATATTATACTTTTTATATTTTGAATGTGATATTTACGGTGAATGAAATAAGAATTTAGTGTTTTTATTATAATTAAATTTGTACATATTGTTTAAACAAACCGTATTTGACATTTTAAATATTATTCACACACAAAATTAAATTAGCATAAAAGTACAAAAAAGTAAATACAAAAATTGATAAGAACAAATACACCTTCAGAAATCACAAATAATTGCTACAGAAGAAAGGTTCTTAATTGCTTGCATTATAATTTACAATTATGTATATTTCCAAATTATTTTCTGAGAAATTATTATATCTTCTATCAACTAATGTGTAAATCCAGCTAAAAGCAATCAAAAACTGCATTCGTTCTCTCTTGTACCTCGCAAGTCTAACAAAACAAGGCAAAGTGAATATTTTCTTATTAATTTCAGTACATTATAAATCCAAAACAAAACTCAGAACTATATAACTTGTCTAATATTCAGCTGTGTCCAGAAGGGGGAGTGGGGGGCAATGTACTCCAAGCCCCAACTCAATTTTTCATTCAAAATATAGAAAAATACTTTTAATTCAAATTAACCTCCATAAGTTAGTTCTATTTGTGTTGGGGGTGAGGAGACTTTTGTTTGAAGTAAGAGGCCCCTGTGGATTTACTGCCCAGGCCTCGTATTTTTGCTGGACATGTTGATATTGGTATAATAGTTTATTGTATTGCTAAAATGTACTTCATAAATATGAACTTTTAAAAGATAATATTATTAGAGGTTTTCTTTTGCATTCATCCTGGAGGAAATTCATAACAAACACAGTTCCTCTTTTGTTTGTAGTTTGGTACACTTAAATGCTAATAATTTGCACAATGCAAATAATGTAAAGTAATGTCACCAGCCATTACTTCATCCATTTTAAAGAACAAGTCATCAGCCAATTTTAAGAGCATTAGGTTTGGTTGAAGTGCTTGAAATCACTTCACTTTGACAAACTCAGTGTCTCTAATTTTACCTCTGACACCTCCCATGTAGTGTACTTGAACAGTCAAACTTTTTTGATATGAATGAGTATTATATATGAATATTATTTGTACAGGCCTGCTTTATGCATGCATTTAAACTAGGTGTTTGCTAGCAGTGTTTTGCTAAAATACAAAAACCTGCATTATTTTGTGAAAAATTATGTCTGCCTTTGCGTTAAACCAATTGTGTGCAAACTAATTAAAAGCAACACATAAGAGAACAATTTCACTAGTCCATTTTGGGTTTCTAAATCTCCAAGGTCTCTCTTGTTTCCTTTGATAACTTAAATCTCGATTAAGTTGAAATTTTCCTTGAAACTTACCTTGATTGTTTCAGCTTTTGAAGAACCCATAGCAATGAAAATGCAAGCTTCTGCATTATTGACAACAGGAAATGTAAGAGTAATCCTCGATGCAGGAGGTTTTGGAGAATTTGTAATGGGAGCAACCCAAACAGATGTTTCTTCTAGAAGGCGATGCCCCGGAAATAAGGAGCAAGTATGACCATCAGGGCCCATGCCCAAAAGCAGCAAATGAAAACGAGGGAGGCAGTCTGGAGGAAAATAGACCGCCATTTTCTGTATATAATCCTTTGCTGCTTCCTCCGTAACTTATAAACAACATTCAATATGATTAGTACAGATCAAATTTATTCTCAAATCATGATTTAAGAAATAAATACAAGTTCAAAAATGCCTAAAGTGACAATAGTTATACATTTGCATAACATATGTAGTTCATTTAAAAAAATATATAAGAAAATAACTAATACTCATAAGTAGAACGTGCATATTTAGTGTGCAATATTACATTTAAGTAAACTATGGCAATCAAATGGGAACAATGTTGACATTTCCTTGTAACAGTACTTATAATGACAAATATTTTTACTTATTTCAGTCACAAACACATACATTTACACGTTTCATATTTGATATTCTGGTGAAACGAAAGTTAATGATGTCCCTTCCTTTGACTTGTTTTACTTTCTCCCCCTTACTAACGTAAGAAGACAAATATTGCAATCGTGCGCCAGAAAACTGAGAATTTTTTTACACAAAAACCCTTGTTGATGGGCCCTGATAACGATCAGTGTTAAAAAAAAAAAAAGTTGCTAAATAAAGAAACAAATTCCTTTAGTCAGAAATGATGTTTTGTGCGTTCTTGACACCGAACAATCGATTGACAACATAACTGTCTGTCCATGGACATCGCTAGCACACAAATCGTTCAACCGATTTTTCCACAATTGATATGCCCAATCATTCTGACAGAAGTCGTGGTCCCCGGAATTTGAAACTGATATTTTAATTTTGGGGAATACATTACATAAAGACCCCCAGAATTTTCAAAAAAATGCATTCAAAATTTTTGATTAAATTTTTGATTAAATTTTGTTGCTGAATAATGCAAAAAACGTTTAAGAAAATGGAGCAGGTCTCATTTTCGTTGAAATTTCTGATTTTTCGAAAATTATAAAAAATCAAAATTTTTGTCGGTCTTCCAACAACTACAATATTGAAAATAGAGATTTTTTCCTAAAAAAAATTCTGTTCCTTTATGACATATTGAGATAAGGTCATGTACTATTTTTCGAAAATAGTTTTCATGTAATTTTGCGCAAAACAGAGGCAATTAAAAAAATTTCCTCAAAAGCCGCTACAAATTATTTCTTTAAATTTTCTCCACATATGTAATAAAGCGGTAAAAAATATGGCGCTAGTCCCATTTTGAGGTATCGCTAGGTTTTTCAAAAATTGCAAAGTTAACATTTCAAAACTACAAAATTGAAGATAAAAATTTTCCCTTTATAGTCACTTGTAAAAAATTAGCTCTTTAAGAAACGTCATGTACAAGTTTTTGAAGAAACAAGTAGTTTGCATAATTTTTGCGTTTGAAATTTATGCAATTTCTAAAGAAAATTTTCTGAAAAACAGAATTAAATTTTTTAAAAAAATCTATGGGTAGCAGGGACACTTAAAAGAATGGCGGAAATCTCATGTTCATTGAATTCTCCGTTATTTTCAAAAATTGCAAAAACTTAACATTTGGAAACCACAAAATGGAAGATATTTGTCTTATATAAAATCTGTTCTAAAAAACCAACTCAAAAAAAGACCATGTACATTTGTTTGAAAAACGTTTTCGAGTTGTTTCTGCCGGAAATTAATGAAATATACAGGCTGAGTCACGTAACGTTAAAAATCTCTATCTTCAAATTCGTAGTTTTTAAATGTTAAGTTTTTTCTTTTTTCGAAAACATGAGTTCATCGAAAATGGGACTAGCACCATATTTTTACCACCATTTGATACATACGAGGAGAAATTTTAAAGAAAAAAAATGGAGCTACTTTTGAGAAATAATTAAAACATTTCACGCAAAATTATGCGAAAACTACTCATTTTTTAAAAGTTTTACATATATCAAGTTCTGTCTTTAAGCAGCAGATTTCATAACGGAAAAATCTCTATCTTAATATTGTAGTTGCAGAAAGACGTTGAAAAAAACTAAACTTTTGCCAATTTTTTAAAATCAGATTTCGACGAAAATAGAAACGTGCCATTCTCTTAAGCATCCTTTGTGATATCCTAGGACAAAGTTTAAAAAGAAAATTTGGAGCCCTTTATAAAAATAAAAAAAATTTAAAATGGTTTTGAGGCTTCGTGTAGAGTACCCTCAAAACTCGAAATATACGTTTGAAACTCCCAAACTCTCCGAGTTGGTTCAGATCTATCGAAGAATATCAATTTTTGAGAAAATAGGCTGAACGGTTTAGGCAGTCATTAACGACGGACGGACACAGACATACACGGACGGAGACAGGCAGATGGAGAGACAAGACGGACAACGTATTTCCAGGAATCATGATATGTATACATTTCTTAAAGAATCCCCCCCCTCATCTCAGTCACTTCTGAATCACAATATTTCCAAGAAGCCAATCATGTCCAATTTTAAATTGGAGCTTCACTGTACAATATACTTATTCGAAGTGCATCAGCTAGCTCTCTAGCAAATAGTCAAAGGATGACCATCTCTCCAGATTGTTAACATATAATTATAATGTAATTCCAATTATTTGTTTAAAGCGAGTTCAACAAATCTTGGTCACGGTGTAAAAGTTCTTAAGTCAATTTTTGGCGAAATTGGAATAAGTACTGACTCTACAAGTTAAGGACCTATATTTTATTTGGTAAAAACTACCGAATTCATGTTGCCTCCTTAATGACAAAAAAGCAATGGGAAATATAGCTAAATCAGCGTAATTCAGCTTACGGCCCTTGTTTTCTCCAAACTAAGATTTTTGACTCAACAACTTTTACCCCGTGACCACAGAAATAATGAAAATGTGAGCAAAGCACTATCGGTTTTTATATTCTGATAGTTATTAAAACTGTTAGCTGCTTGTTCAAATGCCAGACCTAACTCAATCATCCCAAATGAATTTCTGAAGAACATTCTAGACAAGTTAATGAACTAGAATTCTTCAGAAATAAGTTATTGCTGTTGGCCCTTGCTGTATTTCAGTTACTTACTTTTATTTAAGATAACTGAACACTTTATTCAAGAATACAATTGCTTGAACTTCTCAAAATTGCACCCACGGTTTGGTCTACAATAGGAGGGGCATCAAAAAAGTAAATTTCCCTAGGTTGGCAACAAAAAGAAAATACAATTTCATAGACAAACTTACTGTAGTAGATAAACCATATGTTGCACATAAAAACGCCAAAACTGAGACATTTGTCATACTGCAGGATCATCATTTGCTACCTTGTGTTGTTAAAATGTGCTGCATGGGATAAGTGCCAGTGATTGTCAGCTATCAGCAACTGTGTTACTGTGATATGCATAATGGTGACAAGGCAGTAATGTCTTGAGATGTATAAAAAGATGGAAATCTGTGGGGACAAGATCCAGATTATAGTGTGGATGGTCAAACATCTATTAGCAGAACTGCTACAGACGTGGCCAACCATTTGATTATCCACCAATAGATTGGATCTCGTCTCCATAGCAATTTTCATCTATTCTTGCACCTCAAGAAATTCCTGCCTGGTTAGTGTTACACACATCACAGTGAAGCAGAGTTGCAGGCGGCTGTTAAACACTGGTACCTATACCAGTGGCAGACTATGATGTGGATACAAACATTGATCCCACAATAAGACCAACTTTTTGATTCTAGTGGGTATTATATAGGAAACGGTGCAACATGCACTATATCTGTTACAATGAAGTTTTCCCATTATTTTTTTTCCCCCGTTTGTTAACAATCAAGGGAAGCTTAGTTTCTGGATGCACCTCATAAGCAGTTGAGGCAATAAGTTGAACATATGACTTCTTGAATGAAATAGGAGTATCTATAAACTACAAGAATATCACACTATAAAAAACAGATTTTTTAATTTAAAAATATAGATGAATTAACTCAGTACAGTCTGAAGTGTTAGAGATCAAAAGAAGTTTGGATTTGCTATAATAAAAATGCGAAGAAAAAATGTAGAGAATGTAATTTTGTTTAATTTACATTAAATTGTTTTTGTTATAAAGGAATAACAAGCCTACTTATAAATTGTTCAAAATGAATTTATTATTACACATTTGATTTAGAAACTTTATGTATACCTTCTCCTTCCCATTCTTTGTCATCAAAATTTCTAGGTGAACTCAAATAAAAAGATTATTACCATAATAATCAAAGCTCACCAAAAAACTAGCATAGATACACTCAAAGAACTATTTTTAACTACATTAACACCATTTGCACTTCTTAAAAACAGATCTCATTTGACACAAAAAGTTACAATCAAAACTAGAAGTTTGGAGTCTTTTTTTATTACATGTATAAATGTACTTGTCACTATACACAAATCAGGAGTTGAAAGTACAAACAAGCGAGAGGGGAAACAAACTGGTTTCAAGTCTATGTGTGTACACTATGATATTTTCTCCCTGAACATCAAACTTGCGCTACAATTTGTTTTGAAAAAAGAGTCTCAAATGTTTGAGCATTTATCACTGTGTTGCAATCTTGAAGAATTTGTAACTATTTTTCAAAAGCAAAAGAATAACATGCCACAAAAAACATTCAATCCTGCACTAATATTTTGCTGTGAATAGTAATAAAAAAGTCATTATTAATGAAGATTAAATTCATGATTCTTATTACCCGAGCATGAATTCTGATTACATTTCAAGTAATTGATACTTGCGAGCATTGTTATTATTATCACTATCATTATTATTATTATTATTATTATCATCATAATTATTACCATCATCATCATTATTACCATTATTATTATTATTATTATTATTATTATTATTATTATTACCATTATTATTATCATCATCGTGTAGTAGTAGTAGTAATAGCAGTAGCAGTAGTTTAGTGACGGGTGGGGGAATTGTTCAACTGCTACATCAATTTAGGTCCACCACTGTGGACAATATTAATGACAAGGATATGGAGGAACCAATAATGGTGTAGAAATGATGGAATGAGAGGCATGGGAAACAAGAGACTGCAATATTGCTGTTTATACTCAAATCCTACTCATGTTTATTTGACTACAGAAAAGCATTTCTATTGGAACTTTTTATAGAAGTTTTTAAAGTTTTAGTTTTCATTATTAATAACTTCATGATTTTCTTCTCATCTAATCTAGCAATTACTTGTTTAATTTTGCTTAACTTTCATGACTGTACATTTTTGACATGTATTTCTTATCGTAATACTGGAGGCATCTTATTTGATGTACTACTAAAAAGACACCTATACAGTTGTCTCAAAAGTATTTGCATATTACACACGATTCTATCCATTTACACTATTATATAAAATGATAACTTTTATGAGTTATTAATAAAATATTATTATTTGTGAAATGAAAACAATATTTCATAATGCATTCTAGTTTCAATTTGTAGGTTATTTTATACATTCCTCCATATTCAGATAATTTCATTAATATTTTGCCGTTGTATCTTTGGTTATTGCCAAAACGTTTTTTGGTTATCAAAATTCAGGCACTAGTTACTACTGGATCAGTTTATTGCTACAAATTAGGTTCTAAAATATATTAAAGATTTCAAAAATTGCAACACTATAAACAACCTGGAGAGAACATTAAAGGCCTCCAATGAAGTAGTCTTATTCTCTGATGAATTACAGCATCTTAACTAGTATTTCGGCATGAACCGAATATTGTTCTCGTCAACATAACACATTTGTTCAAAGAATCTATACATTATCCCATTCATCAAATTGTTTTTTTCTTATTTCTCTTGCAGTGACATGAAATGGAATGTTTATAAATTTCATTTTGTGCCTCTTCGTGTAACTACTAACAGCATTTCCTTGTCTTCTGGTAAGATTTAATTCATTTTTTCTCAATACTATTTTCTGACTTCACAGTGATATAGCTGTTTTTGAAACAAGAACAAATCAAGTGTTGTACAGAAACAAAATTAGAGCCATTATCCCCTAGGTGTGAAATACACAAAACACAAATCGAATCTAACATAGCCCAGTACACACACAACAATCTTTAAACGTGCCAGACATGACACTACCATAAAATGTTAATGATTATTTTAAATAACTGCAAATATTTTTATGTAATTGAGACATTCTCCATGAAGTATCAGATTTTAGAAAACATTAGAAGTACCTTACCTGTTAAATGAGGGTCGACTTTTATAAACTGATCTTCTGTCAATGGTACATTGCCTATCAGTAATGTTTGTACACACCAAAGGTTGAATCAGTACTTTCAAAAGGCACTACTCGTTCATCGCAGAAAAATAATCTCCATTTGGACCAATCGGTTTTTACTTGTGATAACCCTTTCGCAAGAAGAGATGGGATAGAACCACCTACAAATTCATAATTACAAATGTACTCGTAATCTCTAAAACTTTAAATGCATTAACGCATCTTAACGTTGCGAGAATCTTAAAGACAGCACCTGACAATCCAATCTTGAAAATATCATCTGCTTCTATAGCGGTGTTGGCAATATACTCCACCAAAGAGCACAATTCAGTTGTGACTTTTTCTTCATTATCCAAAACTCTGATATCTGTATGCACCTCCATGTCGGTAGATTCCCAACGTCTACAAGGAATGCAAACAACGTTGGCGTAGATCGCACACTAACAAGTACCAGTCACAATGAATTATCAACAAATTCAATATCACGGGTCACACCGCAACTGACACCCCGTACCTCCGGTCACTCCACTCCAACCAACTCCAACAACCAACAAGAAACTCTACCCAGCAACCAATGCAGCCACAAAAACAGCTATCACCAGAGGCGACACTGGCGAAACAAAATAACGTGGAATAGTTATTACATTCCAGTGCAGGTTGGGTTTTTAAATCCAATTGTAAGCAGGGGCGGATCTAGCCAATTATTTTGAAGGGGGCCATCAGAGATTTTTGTTAAATAATAAACATTTGTTAGTATATTGTATATTATTTTTGTAATGTCTATATGACACTATTCAATATTATTTTAAATAATTACATAATTATAACATAAATAAATATTTAAATCATTTTTGCCAAATAAAAGGTAACAAACGAAAACTCTAGGCCTTTTTTTTTGGGGGGGGGCATAGCATAGACATATAGTCTATGCTATATATGCACACATATTTAGAGATGTATTTAAACACACTAAATAGGTGTATTTAAAAAAGGAAATACTTAAAACAATTCAAATACATATGAAGATAACAAGGATATGTAAATGATCTTGGCTGTCCGGGTGACGCCGCGTCCAAGGCTGTGGTCGTGGTCTCCCTCAGAGGTGCGTCAAGCTGGAACAGCCAAGTCAGCACACCGACACGAAACATGTCAAATCAATTGTGCTAATTACTTCCCAATTAATTTGCTGATTTGGAGATGTGTTGCGTATTTTCGTGGAGAAAACGGGTGTGTACTAAGCGACCTCAAGCCAGTACACATAAGTTAAATTCAGTCGAAATCAACAAAACCCTCATATCATTGCTAATTAATTGCCAATTATTGTCACAAATTGCAATTAATAATACGGTATTTTCAGTCTAAAATAATCAATGTCAAAGTCAGCAGGCATGACGCAACACCCAACATAATAAAAAATAATGGAATATAGAGAAAACAAACGAGCACAATCACATGAAACTAACAAGATAGTTTAAAGATATATCGAACTATTGTTTTACTCTATGCATAATTTAATTTCCCCTCTCTTTTATGAGATAATACATTTTTTAACTTCGTAGTTATGCAACCACGTACGACATTCAAATAGATAATGCGAGAGTACCGAGTACGATATATCTAAAATCTATTAAATAATTAAATACACATTCAAAACTAGTTTATTACACTAAAGATAAATTGATAAATGTTGCCGTGAATAATATAAACATTATTGAAACTGCATGGGAGTTATCGAACCAAGCCAGACAATCAAATTCGAAAATACAGAGAACCAACGAGCACAATCACATAAAATTAGAACATAGTTAACAGATATTGAGAACTATTTTTTTACTCTATAAACGAATTGCTCGTGTCATTTAATTAATAATAATTTTTTAAAACTTTGTTGTTATGAAACCACGTACAACTTTCAAATAGGAACTTCGAGAGTACTAACGAGCACAAATGGCAAAAACAATAATTGAATGAATATTCATTACTAGTTTATTACACTAAGATAAATTGATAAATTTCGCCGTGAATTATATAAACATCATTGAAACTGCATGGCAGTTATCCGACCAAGCCAGATATTAAAATTCGAAAATAGAGAGAACCAACGAGCACAATCACATAAGAATAAAAAAATAGTTAATAGATATTTAGAACTAATTTCTTACTCTATACACGATTTAATTGCTCTTGTCATTTATTAAATAATATTTTAAAACTTCGTTGTTATGAAACCTCGAAGATTTTCGAACAGGAAATGCGAGAGTACCAACGAGCACTAATATCTAAATATATTAAATAATTAAATACACAATTAATACTAATTTATTTCACTAAAGATAAAATAATACATGGTGTCCGTGAATTATATGAACATTGCTAAACTGCATCAAATTTATCGTACCAATCCAGATATTCAAATTGGAAAATAGAGAGAACCAACGATCACAATCACATATAACTAAGAACATAATTTATAGATATTTGATACTAATTTTTGACTTGATGCACGATTTAATTGCTCCTGTAATTAATGAAATAAATAATTTTTAAAACTTCATGAAATTATGAAACCACGTAGATTTTCGAATATAAAATTCGAGATTACCAAACAGCACAAATGACCAAAATATGTTAAATATTTAAGTACATATTCTATAATAGTTTGTTACAACAAAAATAAATATATAAACGGTTCCTTGATTTATATAAATATTGTGAAAACTGCATTAGAGTTTTCGAACCAAGCCAGATATTCAAATTCGAAAATATAGAGAAAAAATGAGCACAATCAAATAAAACCAACTACATAGTTTTTCGATATTTAGTACTAATTGTTCACTCTATACACGCATTAATTGCTGCTGCTATTTATGAAATGAAAGAATTTTAAAAACTTCATATCTGTCCTACCATGTTTGTACCGAATTTCGAATAGGATTTGCGAGAGTGCCAACGAACACAAATAACTAAAATCTTGTAATTAAAATAATATATACTCAATACTAATATATAAAACCAAAGATTAGTTAATAAACGTGTTCGTGTATTATATAAATATTGGTAATACTGTATCAGAGTTATCGAATAAAGCTAAATATTCAAACTTCAGAATGGAGAGAACTAAGGAGCACAATTAAATGAAACCAAACACAAGGTTTATGGACATTTGATACTAATTATTTACTCTATACACAAATTAATTTCTCTTGCCATTTACGAACTAAATAATTTTAAAAACTTTATAGTAATCTAACCACGAACGACGTTCGAATAGAAAATTCAGGAGTATTAACGAGCACAAATAACTTATCTCTTTTGAATGAAATAAATCATACTCAATACTTATATATAATACCAAAGATAAATTAATAAACGTTGCCGTGTATTAAAAGATTATATGTAATACTCATTAAGTGAGATTTTCAAACTTCAAAATGGTGAGAACAAACGAGCACAATTAAATAAAACCAAGAACATAGTTTATGTCTATAAAATTCGATATTAATTTATTATTCTATTCCAGAATTTATTTGCTCTGTTATTTATGAAATACAATTTTTTAATTACGTCCTAGTTATGCAACCACGAAAGGGATTGGAATACGAAATTGGAGAATACAAACAACTATAACCTATTAAATAATTAAATAAATTATCCATTTAAATTTATTACCCTAAGATATTTTTATAAAGATGGCCGTGCTTTAAATAAGTATTGGTAAAACTGAGAGTTACTCAACCATTCCACATATTCAAATACCAAAATGGAAAGAACCAACGAGCACAATTTAATAAAATAACGAACATAGTTTAGATATGTTTGATACTAATTTATTATTTTATAAACAAACTAATTGCTCTTGTCATTTATGAAGTAAATCATTTCAAAACTAAGTAGATAAGCTACAACGTGATATAGTATTCTAATACGAAATTGGAAAATTAAATAAGTACTGACCACTAAAACGTAATAAGTAGCAAATACACATTCTATATTACACCTTAGATTATTTATTACACCTTGAATATATTTACTAAAGATTGGCCAGGTATTATATAAATAAGGTTAAATCTGGATCAAATTATCGAACCAAATTGAGATAGCAAACTCGAAAAATAGAATACCAGCACAATCAAATAAAACCAGATAATAGTTTATTTGAGTTGACACCTAAATCAATATTAGAAGCAGAAATGAATTGCTCTTGAAATTTATGAAATTGATAATTTAAGAAACGTTATAGTAATGCAACCACGTATGATATGACACCAATTAATTCGAAAGTTTTGGGCGGAAATGAAAACACTTAGATCGGATATTCATTCATTTGTTAAAAACTTGTGGCAAACAATATCTATGTTGTATTTTATTTTCTAAATGTATCATTGAATAACGTTTTCTATTCAATTCTATCAATAAGTTTAAGTATTACGTGGTTAAGCGGAAGAGCGGAATTGATTGTCATATAAATAACTTATTATTAATATTAATAATTTAATTACGAATTGGAAACAGTTTTCCCGGCAATTTTCAGCACAGCGTGTTGGAATGGGATGTTCGTAACCTGACCTCCAGAGGCGTGTGACAGGGCTTATATCTCGCTTCCTGGGGATGACATATTGAGAGCAGACGATTCGCGCGCGTATTAGGGGCCTTTAGCCTACGCAACGTGTTGATGGAGAAGGTTCGAAAGCGCCAGTGGGCCGCTGTCGCATTCTCCGCGGTAACAGTGTGCCGAACGATGTTTTTTAAAAAATATATTTAATAAATAGCAAAACTATTAATTTGTACATAAAATAAAAAAATAGTATCAAATATCTATAAACTATGTACTTAATTTTAATTCATTGCGCTCCTTTGTTCTCCGTTTTTCTTCTTTTTTGAATTTTTTTTGGCTGGGTTCGAACACTCTCATGCAGTTTTAACAATATTTTTATAATACCTTAATTATTAATTTATCATGATTTTTAATAAATTAGTTTTGAATGTGTATAATTTTATTTAAAACATTTTAGTTATTTGTGTTCGTTGGCCATTCTCCAAATACTATTCGAAATTTGTACGTGGTTGCACAGATATAAAGTTTTTAAATTTCTTTAATTTCAAAAATAGCAGCAGCAATTAATTCGTGTTTACAGTAAAATTAGTATTAAATATCGAAAAACTATGTTGTTGGTTTTATTTGATTGTGCTCGTTGGTTCTCTTTTTTTCGAATTTGAATATCTGGCTTGGTTCCATAACTCATATACAGTTTAGCAATGAATGATATAATACACGGACAAATTTATTATTTTATTTTAGACCAATAAACTTGATTGTATATTTATTTATTTAATTGATTTTGGTGATTCGTGCATGATAGTACTGACGATTTTCTATTCGAACATTCGTACGTGGTTGCATAAATACGATGTTTAATAATTATTTAATTCATAAATGGCAGGAGCAATTAATTCGTGTATAGAGTAAAATATTAGTATTAAATACCTATAAACTATGTTCTTAGTTTTATGTGATTGTGCTTGTTAGTTCTCTGTATTTTCGAATTTGAATATCTGGCTTGGTTCGATAACTCTGATGCAGTTTCAATAATGTTTATATAATTCACGGCAACATTTATCAATTTATCTTTAGTGTAATAAACTAGTATTGAATGTGCATTCAATTATTAAATAGATTTGACATATTAGTGCTCGTTGGTACTCTCGCGCCGACCTGGATGGCCGAGGTGGCTAAGAGCGAGTACCGATCTCAGCACTTCGGTCCGAGGTCGCGAGTTCTGATCCATAGCAGGCATGGTTGTTTGTCCTGTCTTTGTATGTATTTGTTGTCGCGGAGGGCCTCGTGGTCTGCTGTCTCCAGATCAGAGGAGCCCGCAAGTGTGTTGGTGTCTAGTGTATGGTCGAATATGCGTCTCATCGGGACGTAAAGGGTAACCGGCTGTCGGCTGGATAACAGAAGAAAGAAGGTACTCTCGCATTTCATGTTCGAAAGTCGATGTTTCATAACAACGAAGTTTTAAAAATGTGGTGTGATGGTTTAAAACGAAGGATTAAAAATGTAAGCTGTGGTGATACTGACTGATAGTGTAACCAAGATGATGAATAAAATATTGATGCAGGAATACAAATCCTTATCACAAGTATCGATTCTCGGGTAGTTAATCAGGGATGGCTAGGTTTTTTTTTTCTTTTTCCACTGCGACGCTTCCACATGAACACCCACGATTGGTATTCATCTACACAGTGCCAGATTACCGAACAGGCTAAGTAGGCTGCAGCCTGGGGCGCTCAATTTTTTGGGGCGGACGAATTTCGGCGGATGAAAAATTTCATTAGGAGAACTTTTGAATGTTTTTACAGAAATTTTTCTTTTCATATTTGTATAGAAAGAAAGTGATAATTAATTAAATATAGTTCCAAACGACCCAGTACAGTGGATCGTTGACGATGGTTTTAGAGAAATGGTGGCCAAAGATGGATTTTTATCAAAATGATGACATCGATTTTTCTACCTCTAAAAGGCATTAGGCAAATCAAAGTCGATATTTATCAAAATCATATTTCTCGAAAACAATGGCAAATGGTGTAGTTGTCAAAAGTTTATGGTTAGTACATCAGCCATCTATAGGGCATGTCTTTTGTGCTCCTTGCAAGTTATGTGTTGGAACTACTACTTTACTCGCTACAACAGAGTTTAACAACTGGAAAAATAGGTCTCCCGTTTCAGAAAGAGTGGATTCAGAGCTTGTACAACAGCACAAAAATAAAGTGGAATATTGAAGAAATGTTCTGAAAAGAATTGTAAAAATTGTAATGTTTTTAGCATAAAAAGGATTGTCTTTTCGGTATAGAGTTTATTGGTTATAAAATGAAAACTTCTTAGGCTACATTGAGTTGATATCGAAATATGATCCGTTTATTGCTGGCCATCTCGTTCAGTATGTAAATATAGGACGACATTCGTGAAAAAACGGGTGTAGAAAATGGTAATTCGGACGGTATTCTTATTAAAGAAATTGTCGATATAAGCTATATTTCCAAACGATATTATTTTAAGACTCTAATGTTGTCAGTGAGCGATGCAAATGGCAAACAAACTTTCTCTATTTTGAAGCGCATAAAAAATTATCTGAGACCGAGTCTTAAACAAAACACATTGAATGCATTATCTCTGATACACATAGAAAATGACATTTTGGGACGCGTAGATTTGGAAGACACTGTTAAGAAATTGGCCGAGAGGGAGAAAACGAGATTCCAAATGACAACGCATATTTTATACATATATTATATACATATATATTATATACATATATATATTATATACATTCAAAATTCAAAATTTATTGCTTATTTATCCTTGAAAATAGATTTTATTACATGGGAATTTGTTGTTGTTTTTTTTCTCCCTTTCAAAATTCAAAATTTATTGCTTATTTATCCTTGAAAATAGATTTTATTACATAGAGTTTTGTTTTTCTCCCTTTCAAAATTCAAAATTTAAGCAGTATATGACTTACTGTAGGGATCACAGAATTTTGAAAATGTGCACACAATTCACTTTTCCCTATAGCACGTCATACGCAGTTTTTAACTGTTTTTTTACGTAAAATAAATTTTAAAAAAATATACCTAAATGCTATTTTAACTTGAATATCCAATATTTTTGTAACAAAATGTAAATAATATTCTAATATAGAAATTCTTTTATATTTACCTTATATTTTTAATTTATTGACCTAAAACTGTTTGATGTTGTAAAAAAATGCAAATATATAATCAATTATTTATAAGTATAATATTTGTATTGGTTACAAATATCGTATACTTTTTAAATGAGAAAATTTAAATAACTTTTGTCAAAAAAGCAAATTAAAAAAGGGTGCTAAAACATTTGTCAGCCTAGGGCGCACATAAGTCAATGTCAGGCACTACAGCTACAACTGCAGATCCCGGAGCGGACAGCAGTTGCTGGTACATATTCGGCACATCCCGTACAATTGTTAGAAGTTCGTCCGAGTATGATGTTCTGGGCAGAAAAACTCTTAACTGGAATAGATCCATCACATCGGGAGAAAGTCGTTTATTCAAATCAGAAACAATATTATCCAGTAAAAGAATATATATTACCCGTCTGAAATATTCTTCCGGAGTTTGGTTCAAGGTATTATCGCGGTAAATTTGACGAGCAGCAATCCGCAGAACTTTCATCTCCAAGTCGAGTTGTCCCGCAAGGTCTTGAGCTTCCTCAAACAGATTCCGGAAAGCAGTGTCAGCGTCAAGTCGTTTCTTCTCTAGTATTGTACTGGTGTCTCTAAGTACATCTGATGCTCTTTTCAAATCCAGCGACGGCGTTTGGAGAATGCTACTCAAGGAAACTGTTGTACCTGAATTTAAAAATATACAATTTAAGCGGATTATCTATCGGTTCAACAACTCATAATTTTCATTTCTGAAGTCATAATGTACTATTGTAAAATCAGATTTATTTAGTACACCTCTTTCATTTTGACAGACTAAACTTTTTAAATAAATTAATTTAATTTAAACTTGCCGTAAAGTTTAATTTAATCTAAAGTTGTCGTCTTTGGCTGCAAAGTGGTCCGGCTCGGTGCTGTCAATATCCCATCATCTCTGTGCCCACGCAAAGTAATGTTCTGTCGACCACAAAAAATTATAGAACTGACAATAAGTCGTAACCGATCCCGATTTTCTCGTACTTGAAACTTCCGCTGTGTCGAAACTTGACTAACTACCTGAAGAGTCGGTTAGTGGTACGTTTTGAGAAAAAGTTTGCCCGCTTCTACTGCTCAATGATGATACTGGTTCTTGTTGTGTTTCAAGATCCCCTTTTACTTCTAGAAAGTTGTCCAAAGCTTTCAGTGGTTCTTTTACCAAACGCCTGAGACGACGATTTTTGGGAAATTCTAGTTGAGCTTGTGGCGAAGTGTGCACAATATTTACAATATAGTCCACGGTCTTTATGAGACAATACGGGCGAGTGATATCCAAATGCGACCTTTGAGCGCATTTCGTTCTCCCTTTTCTTTGCTTCGTTTCGATGTTGTATGGGAAATCGTAGGTGGAAGGCGGTGTCCAAGGATCCTCAAGCAGTTTAGCTTTGGTGAAATCAGAGATGTCGTTCTGGCCTATGAAGAACCCAATACCGGATGCGTATTTATCTTCCCCAGCGGAAGCGGCGGTGGCCTCCCACTGTACTTATTTCTGTCTGTAACTGAACTTCTTCATCCTGAATTTTATGCGAAGGTATAGATGGCACCGGCGATGAAATTTCAGATCTAAATGTAGAATCCAATTTAGATTTCTTGCTGAAAAACTGTCGATCGTTCTTGATCCCATGTCTCGTTTCCGGGCATTTGTTTTCGAATCATTCTATGCATGGAAAAATGAATAGTTCTCAATAATCTGATATTTAACGAATTTACAAGAAAAGAAACAGGAAAAACAGAAAATTTAAATATAATTTTTAAATAAATAAATATAGTAACAAATTACTTTTTAGAATTTTAAATAAATTTAAACATTTGAGAGAGAACATATTAACGTAAAAATAGTCATTATCATTTGCAAATGTTAATAATGAAATCAAGCAAAAAACAAAAATAAACAGAGACGGAATTGGGAAGAAACAGATCAAGAATGGAATACACTTACACAAATAAAGGAAAACGGAATATATCACAAAATATAAATATGTTTTAGGGTATTCTTATTTTAAACAGAATATTGTCATAAATGTTTGAGAATAAATTACATTCCAACCTGGCAATAAAGACATTGTGTGTTTTTATAGGTAATATATCCGAGATTAATCTTGAATATTTTTTAGGTTCATTATCCCAAAACGGCAAGGTTGTCAAAATGAAAATAATGAAACTATTCAAGACGATATCAATAAATCTAGTTTAATTTTGTGCCTGTCTTCTTAATGTTATTAACATTTTTTTAAATTCGTTGTTCAAAAGCACGTTTTGTGTGTCCCACAAACAGAGAAAAATCAGGGAAATCTGGACAGTTAAAGCAAAAAAAAAAAAAAATTCTTTAGCTGTTAAAGAGACATTTTCAACAGTTTT
This sequence comes from Teleogryllus oceanicus, assembly GCA_964035755.1. Classification (NCBI taxonomy): domain Eukaryota; kingdom Metazoa; phylum Arthropoda; class Insecta; order Orthoptera; family Gryllidae; genus Teleogryllus; species Teleogryllus oceanicus. The sequence continues at coordinate 173,516,005 of CAXIVR010000002.1, forward strand.
ACCATTGTTGATAACCAACCTAGAAAATAATCAAGATTAATCTCATAGACATTACATATAAATCAATCTAAAAATACTATATAAAAATACCGTATAGCATCATTACGTACACACATGTATGAACACATGCGCCATGACCGACTAAAAAACACCCAAAAATTCTGCCATAGCTCTACACGCCGCCGAAACCGGTCACCTCATTGAGTTCAACAAGACCGGATAATTAGCTGCGAGGACCGTTGAGTGGCCACAGGTCATTAAGAGGCCCTAGAAATATCAAGGAGGCGCATTAACCTAAATCAGGACGATGGTCTTCGCCTCCAGCTCCACTAGAAACGGACTTTCACGACCCGCCAATCGGTATCTCTCAGGAACACCCCCCCATGGTCGACCAATGACGGTCGCCGATAAAGCTGTTTGTCTTTTGCCTCTCAGACGGCTCTACACAACAAATTTTCGGCTCTTTTTATGTTCATCCGCTTCAAAATGTCTGCCTCATTCTGTTGCCACCCTCCCCACGCGCCTACCTGCCCCCCTTTCCCGCTACAGCTCGGTTCTTCCTCCATAATCCTGTTGTTATTTATTTATTTTACGTCAAAAAACAGTTAAAAACTGCGTATGACGTGCTATGGGGAAAATTGAATTGTGTGCACATTTTCAAAATTCTGATCCTACGCCAGTCATATACTACTTAAATTTGAATTTTGAAAGGGAGAAAAAACAAAAAACACCCATGTAGTAAGTATTTCCAAGAGGATAAATAAGCAATAGAATTTTGAATTTTGAAAGGAGAAAAAAACAAAAAACTTCCATGTAATAAAATCTATTTTCAGGATAAATAAGCAATAAATTTTGAATTTTGAAAGGGAGAAAAAACAAAAAACTCCCATGTAATAAAATCTATTTTCCAAGGATAAAATAAACATTAAATTTTAGCTCTTATTACTTCCTGCCGCGACAACATGGAAACGATAATTTGAATAATTGTATTTCCCACTGAATTCTAGAAGACGTGCACAGATAATGAAGTTATATTTATGCTCAGAAGAAAAACAAGGAGCCATCTCAGCATTTACTCAAATGATCAGGGAAATTGGACAAAAACCTGATCGAGACGGGGGTCATTGACCCAGAAGCGGTGGTATAATACTTGTTACAGGTGGTTTATACTCATTTATACAGTCCAAATGTTAAATAATGCATTATGTATCATTGGTAAAATTAATGTTACTTTTCTTGTGATGCTCAGTATAGTCTCTAATTGTATAAGAAATAGTTATACAGCGAAACGATTTCATGGGATTTAAACTTTTCTAACTAAACTAATTTAATCGTTTAATGTCATCTGGCAAAGTGTTGTAAAATAATGTACATGTATTGTATGTGAATTTTTTGTAATGAGCTGTTGATACTGTCACCTGGTGAATATGATTTCTACGTCGAGTAGAAAATCCCATACCATCTGCCGGCTTCTTATTGGCCGGTACCTTGACCAATCCTGATCTCCCCCTTCTCTTCCTTATAATCCCCTCTCCTTCCTTATTTGACATGTTCGCGGATGATTTTGCATATTATGCAAAATCGGCGAACGTCAGGCAGTCAGTTAAGTACTTGACTGACTGTCTCCCCGCCTTTCCTGAATGGCTAAGTCGGAAACGACTCGCTGTCAACCGCCGTCGCGTCGCCGTCGCGTCGCCGTCGCCGTCGCGTCGCCGTCAACTTCACTCGTAAGAGGGTCGACCCCGATGAAACGGTGAGCTTGGCCGGCGCGCATTTACCGTGCCAGGGCGAAGCGAGATATCTGGGCGTGTTGCTTGGCAGCGGTCTTCGCTGGCACGCGCACGCTCGATATCTCGCGGCCAAAATCAAAACTAGAACTCTTCTTCGAAACCTCTTCTCCGTTTATTCACTGCGCGACGCTTATCCACCGCGTGCGTGCGCCCCTTGTGGGTGTATTCGCCGCCGCTCCACCTTCCACTCTGCGTCCCATTCGATTCGCAGAAAACAAACGACGCGCCTCGCGGCGTACCCGAATCTCTAAACTTATCTTATAACCGCGCCCCGAAACGCTGACGTATTCCAGGTTCTGGGCATTATTGCCATCAGTTCAGACGGAGCTACAATGGCAGGCGGAGACGACGCCCGACAGAGCATGAGGCCAATAACTCCGCATCCTGCGCGAGACCGGCGTAGCGGTGAACACAATAAATAATACACGTATGACTAGATTGTTTATTAAAAGTAAAATTAAATTATTCATTGATTACTTGATGCAGGAGTCTTGGGAAACGGTTTATAATACTGGTACAGACGACAAATATAATTCTTTTCAACTCTTTCATTTCATTTTAACCTTGCTTTCCTCTTTAAAACAAAACCTTAAATATTTCACGGAAGAAATAATTCTTGGATAACTTACACAAGGGTTAGGACATCTTGTAAAAACAAGCGAATTCTTTCTTTCATTTCTAAACGTCATGACGTATCTCAAGATTTCCTTATCTGCTTTAAAAAATACAAAACATTGTTAAGAAAAGTCATAAGGCAGGCTAAAATCATGAAAAACGATCAGGATATTTTGAATTCAAATAATAAAACAAAAGCAATGTAGAATATAATACAAAAATACTACCAAATCAACTAGAAACCCGTAGAGAATGTTGTTTTAAATATAACGATATAAATGTGAACGATCCGGCGAAGCGGTGGCTAGTCTCTTAACTATTACTTTGAGAATTGCTGCCGATCTCACTGGGTCTTCAGGCACAAAAAATTCAAAAACAGCAGCGTACAGGGCCTTCCACAGAAAGGGCCAGCCGTGGCGCCTTCTCCGCGCGCTTCCACGCACAAGTTCTCCGAACGGCGCGACGCGGGGGAGCAGCTAGTGCGTGGGAGGCGGTCGCCGCTCCCTGATGCCGGAAACCGCGTGGGAGGCGCGGAAACGCGCCCCGCCGGGCCTGGGCCGCCCGGATCCGAGAACGTCGCGGCGCCACGGACGCGTGAGTAAAGTCGGCGCCGTGACGAATAAAAGTGTACAGCGTAAATAGTGATAGAGTTAGTGAAGTGCAGTGTGGTATGAATGTGTGAGTGAATGGGTTTGTAAATATAGTATAAGAATGACTGAGCGAGTGAATGAATCAAAAGAAACCAGAAGAAAAATAACAATGTATTGAACTTTGAACTCCAAACAATCTTCCAAGAATTTATATTTATTAAAACAGTCGCCCAAAGTGGCCATATATAGTTTTAAGTTATTTTAAGATAGGTTTAAGTAGTATTTTTAAGTTAAAAGCCCTCCCCAAGCTCCAGAAATCTTAAGATTGGAGCGAAATGTATCCCATAATCTCGAATAAATTCCCGCCTCGCCAGGGATACTGGCGAGGGGAAAAAGAAAAATAACATTTGACAGCAGTACGCTCTGAGGAAGGCCTCAATATGTTGGCCGAAACGTCAAGTACGAGCAGATCGACGCGGCTTGTCCCGGATAGCCAAGAGACATACCGTATAGTATTTCTTTTCATAGATTGTATCGTTTCAGATTTATCATAAAACGTTGTGGAAAACTAAGGCATTTACTTCATTCTTTTATTTTTGTTAAGATTACACAATTATTTTCCAGCCTTGCCAATGATTCTATGTAAAATTTTGAAAGAAATAGATTTTTCGGTATGGCAGCCATTTAATGGCGTTTCATCCTTTTGTCATTGCACCTATTTATCAAAATGGATGACGGGGGTCCAAAAAATGTACTTCCAATTTTGTACATATGATACTTACGTACATGTTCTAGTGACAAATTGGACATCTTAATCTCAATCAATATGGTGGCTAATTAGAGACGCCACAACGGTATGAACTGGTCATAATCGACAATGAAAAATAATTTTTATAATTAGAGTAAAACATTAGCTTTGATCTCTGTATTACAAAAGAACATTAAATATTACATTGAATTCAATATGGCGTACAGTTTGAGACTGTACCACATTGGTATAACCTTAACTCCTTACATTTTGGCTATCTAACAGACAATATACAACAAATTAGCTGTGTATTCTTTCCCCAAAGACATAGTTTTTTTCGACACGTTCAAAACATTGAGGACGCAATGCCGACTTCTACAGGCCGCCATCCTTGTGTTTCCCTATTCATAACACTGGCTAACTTCTCAAAAACTTTTAATTTTGAGCTTATCATGCGTGGAATTTTCTTGCTGACGTGCAGGTACAATAATCGTTGGGGTACATAAATGGGAGAAATATATGTAGTAAACAGAGTCAGAGACGAGATTCAGGGAGGCAGAGGGCAATTTGACAGTGGAACCATTTTTTTAAAAACAAAAAGCACTTGGATCTTCAAATTTATATCATGAACGATATACTTTTTTACGTGTTTTGAGAAGAAGTTTAATTATAATTAAGCGAACAATAATATTATTAAACTGAGCTAATAAGACATAATAAATTTGTGAACTTAAGCTCTGTATTATAAAACGCGGGATAATGTTCAGCGTTACTGAAAATGTCCCGTATTAATAAATCATCTTTCAATTATATTGCTTTTAAACGTTATTTACATAGAAAGTTAACATTTTCGTGCCTAAAATCTCGAGTCATAACACTCGAATATTATGAGTAAATAAATTATTTCCATTACAAATTTCCTACCGTTCTTAAATATTTCACATGCCAAAAAATAGGTGCTTCTCGCGAAACAGGGTTTCGTGGGCCCTCGGTGCGATAAAAATCATGTGATTTTTTAGCATTTCTTGTAATCTAAGGAAGTGTAGTCAGCAAACTGAAAACTTTAGGCCGTTGTCCTTGTAGTAAAACGATTTTCGTTAACAGATCTCCAAAAAAATTTGTCAGCTCTGCGTACGAATTCAAAAAAGGCTTCGACTGACAAACTTTTATGTGATCGGCAGTTCCTGGGGGATCATACAGTGTGTTAGACACCAAAAACTGTGCGTTTGAAATTTTTAAAAAAGTGAGAAAGTGAAAATGTACGAATGATGTTGAGTAAAACGTTTTATTATATTATCTATTGAAAGTATGTCTTTCTATTTTAATGCAAGATATAATGTAACTAATACATGCTATTTGTTTGATGCCAAGTATACACTGATAAGAAAGCGAACCTGTTATCTCAACTGAATATTTTCTATTATATTCAATTTTATAATAATTTCACTTTTCTGTTATTATAAACGTGAATGTGTTGTATTAATCATAATTTCGGTTCTATTATTATGATATACAAGTTTTATTTTAAGGGACAACAGCACAAATTTCATTATAAATTTATAATAAATACTCAAATAAATGAACAAGAACTGTTACAGCCATTTTCAAAGTTTATTTAAAATCAATGTGATTTAAGAGTCGAAATGGAAAAAATGTGTTCATTTTTTTAACTGCAGAATGAGCAACCGTCACTAGTTATTGTTGCAGAATGCTTTATACTCTCGTACTTCTTACCTTTCTAATTTGTTTGGTCTAGGCCAGTTTTACAATCTTGCCCAATCCTCTAGCCAGCTGTAATCTATCGCCGCCCAAAGTACATTTAAAAATAATTCAATTTTTCGGTTTCCTAATGGTAGAACCTAAATATTACTTTAAGAATATTAAAGAAGAGTAAAATTCGTCCTTAAAAGGAAATTTTGTTGAAAAATTTGGTGCCGTTTTTAAGAAAATGGTGTTTAAGCGTTACTGCAAATGCGAAATTTGAATTTGGGGGAAAAATTTAAGCCAAAAAAATCGGACCATTTGTTTCCTATTGTAGGTGGAAGCTGACAGTTCATCTAATATTGTAATGCTGAAGCACGCCTTGGAACTAGGAAACTTTAATAAGCGTTAGTGAGAATTTTAAAATTTTTATATTCTTATTTAAACAAAAAAATATAGTTGAAACATATTGAATATTTACTCTTGAAATAAGAAATTCTGAAAATTACATGAAAAATACGGAATGTATGTATATCACGTTAAAATGTTTGGTTCAAATTTTTCCCGCCTCTCATTAAGCACCAGTTTACAACTTCAAAATTTTTGAAAATACTATAATTTAACCTTTCGTCATCTTTTAATCAAATCGAAACCATGATACCAGAATTTCTTTAATCAAATAATGATATTGAGCTGAAATTTGATACGTGTTTAAAACGCGATTCGTAAAGAGTTTCACAAGTGAATAAACCAAAACATGGAATTAATTTATTCCTAAACAGACTTTAAAGGAAGAGTAATTTGCAAAACCAAATCGAAAAAGGGCGAAAGTATCCCAATGTTTTCCATACTCTCCATTTAAAAAAGGGTTAACACGACTTTCGTCAATAACCGCAGACAATTGAAGGACTTAATGCATCAAGGTGTTAACTCGGTTTTCGTTTTTCTCTAAACGACTTTTCTGTGAGTCTCCTATTAGTTGCTTTCTCTTGATTCAAAACACAATAATTGTCGATAAATAAGAAACAATTTCCAGTAATATAAAGGAAGTGCCATGCCAGTTTACTCATCTCAAATATATCCTTTCGTTATTTTCGAGTTAACACCTTCTTGCAGAAGCGCTTCAATTAAAAAAAGCTAACCATCAGCTCCCCGCGTTAATATACTAAACCTAACTAGTGGGCGGAAACCCCAAATCCATCTGCCCGAACTTCGCAAAAGTAAAACCTCGCGCACCTGGGCCTCCCGACATTCCCCCGCGCCGCCAGCCGCGCCTGGCGGCTTGGCCTCTTACGCGTCCGGCGACAAGCACGCGCGTGCAGGGAGTCTGCGGGCGTCCGCCCGGGCGCGGCGGCAGCGGGCGGGCGGGCGAGGGGGTAATGAGCCAGGTGCGCCGGTGCGCGCGACAGCCGCTGTCATGTCGGCGCGGCCGCGTGTCCTCCCCGCGCGCCCGACCCCGCCCCGCCGCCAGGCCCGCCATGCGCCCGGCACGGCGGCGAGCGCACGTGCGTGAGGCGCCCTGTCCGCGCCGCCCGGCGGGGTGGACGGTGGACGGAAGGACGGTGGACGGGAGGCCGGCAGGCGGACGCGTCCCGTCGCGGCGCGAGGCGGCGCGGAGATGGATGGCTTTCGGGCGCGCGGCGGTTGGCGTATTTCGCGGTGCGGCGGTCACGGATGCTGTAGGTAGACGTGGGCGAGGCGTGTCAAATGAATAGGTTCTGTTGTCCCCAGAAATATTGTGTCAATTTGGGCATTATAGTACGGAAACAAATAATTTCAAATGCTTATCGTTGCATTGATAATGCAATTCTAGCGCCATGGTCACCTTTAGATGACCATAAAAATAAACACAACGGCGAAATCACGTTTTAAGGTGTTCCAATGACTGCAGCGCCCCGGATTCACGAGTGGGGATAAGCGGTGGACGTCGATTGGAAGATGGTGGGGTTTGTCTCTGTGACGGGTGTAACTGATGGATTTCGCGGTTTCCGCTACCCCTTGATGTGTTTTGGGGTTTTTTCCCGTAAGGCCTTCTACGATTGATTACCAAAAGTCAGTTCTAAGCAGATCACCAGAGAGTCTGGAGACATTTCATTGCTTTGGTTTTTGAAAATAATTAAAATTTATCGCATCAAATATGACACACTGATTTTCTGCAAAATTACAATGTTTCATCGTAAAGGGGACAGGAACAGGTAAGGAACCCAAAAATGTAACTAAATCTGCACCTTACAATATATTAAATTGCTCTGCAATAAATTAACATCCCCAAAGATAACTCTGAGAGTAGGTTAAGAAAATAATCCAAGTGTTAAATGCGGCACATTCACCTTCCGTATTGAACTGTCAGGATACAATTAATCCGGGATGGGGCGCCGGAAGAACCCTCTCGCGCTTCCAACGGGTGACTTCTGCATATCCCCAGCGCAGCCCGACGTGTCAGCGCAGCCCCGAGGCAATAGCTGCTAAGGGGGCGCCCGTCACGCCGGGGCACGATATCGGCAGCAACGGGGCAAATCCAGACGGCGCGCCCCTCACCTCTCACCCTCGCCCCCCCTCGCCGCCCGCCATCCGCCATCTCGCGCCGTCGCCTCGCGCAGCTGCGCGCGTCACGCCGCGACGGGCAGGTAATTACGGGGGGCCCTTACGATTAATTAATTAAAACCACCGGCGCGGGGAGGGGCGTCGTCGGCTCAGGTATTACTTTCGCACAAATGCGATCAATTAATTAACGCTGACAGTTCGAGGCGGGCTGGCGCGGCAAAATGGCAGGTGCAGGCAGGCAGATGGGTGGGTGTTTGGGCGCAGGCGGGCTTGCTTTGGGGGTTTGGGGAAAGTAGTGGGAGGTTCGAGGAGGGGGAGAGGTGCTTTGTGGGAGGAGCGTGGGTGGATGGCGGGAATGTGCCGATAGGGGAGGAGGAGCAAATAGGGGAGGAGCAAATAGGGGAGGGCGGGAAGGCAACGACGGTGGTGGGGAAGGTGGCTTCAAGGGACGGGGGCGAAGGTTGCAGAGTCGGCGACAGCGGGCAAGAGCAGGGAAAAACTAAAGACGACAGTGGGGGAGGCAGGTTGTCTGGCTGGCTGACTGCCGTGTGGATGACTGGGCAGGTCGTCTGGATGGTAGTCGGTGGAAGACTTCTGCGATTTTTGCACGAAATTGACAAGAGTAATAGATAAGGAAGGTATCAGAAAGAAAATTAGCAAATAACGTGCAAAACATTCTATCAGCAAACTCTGAAGATAATACCGGGAAATGACGCGTAAATTACGCAATAGAAAAAGTGAATAAATGGGAAACATTCTGTGGAACACTGCCTTGTTCGCACAGAGACCCATCTTCGTAGTCAGTAGCGCACCGAGGTTGTGGGACTTGCAAAGCAGTAAACTCACCAACGGTCGGTACGCGCACCGAGGATGGCAGGGAAGCCACGACGTCGAAGACAATACTGACGGCAGCAAGGGTGCGGAGCGGAGCAACGAACGAAGAGGCAAGGGCAACGACGGAGAGGGCGGCAACGGCCCTCCGCGGACGATTTATGGCGGGTGTCGCGGCAGGGTCAGGCGTTTATTGGTAAAGTGGCGCGGTTTGGCGGCAATGAACGTCGGGGTAAATCGCGGCGCGAGCTCCTGGGGCCCCGCCGCGGGATTCCCCTCGCCGACGTAGTTCGCCGTCTGCTCGCCGGGAGCGCCGCGGGGCTGTCTAGGGGGCAGTTGGGTGCGGAATTTATTTGCGACCTTTAAATTAAGCCCCGGCGCGAGTGTGTGTTGCGGGTTGGTAGGTCAGAGATGTTAATTCTCGAGTGCGGTTTCTAGAGGAGCGTGTTTAAACTGAAGATCTATTTCGGTGCGCATTGCCTTCGAAAGATGGAAATACTGCCTCTTGGAACACGAACAATTATGCTCAACGTAATTTCTTTGTTGAAATAAATTGCGTAAAAATGCAATACGTGAGGCATTTTAAAAAAAACATAAACGTCAAATGCTATCTCTGAGTATTAACAACTTTTGGGATATATTTAAGAGTCACGAAGAATGCACGTCATAATATGACTCTTGGACAGAACTCATTTGTGAAAATAAACTACTGTTTTAAAAATAGAAAATAAGTTGTTATCAATAAATATAATCTCTCAGTCAGAATTGTCCATATGCACTCATATAAAGTGATGAAAGGGACATTTATACACATAGCGCATTTATGACTTTTACAAATTGAACAAAAACACTTTGATTTGTGATACCCTCTCATTCCTTCCACCACTCTTGAAATATTATTCTTCGTAACTTTCCCGTAGCAAAGTGAATTCAAAGAGATAAAGATGAAGAATATTTGCACCACCCATGATATAAGAATCAACATTGAGAGGAAAGACGAAAAAAAATGAGGTAAACAATAACGGTGGGAGGGGGGCGAAAGTGGGGAAGAGATGCAAGAGCGTAAATATACAAACACACAAGTAAAATGATTAATTAAAAATAACGCTGTTAAGAAATTAAAATTCAGGAATAGAGAGGAGAGAAGCATGAAAAGAAACACCACGGAAGAGAGAAGCCAGAGAGAAATGGTAAGAACTCAAGAGGCGGAAACGCACGAAAGAGATAGTGAGTCCTAAAGGAAGAGATGGAGAAAAAAACAAAAGAAAAATGTGGAGAATGACAATTTCCCAGGCATATCAATCGCCGGTTAGAACCTTGGGAAAACAGCGTTTGGTGATCCCGCACCGACTCTCGGCAAACCGGGTGCACAACTCCCGAGGGACAAAAAAATTGCACCTCCGCAGAGATGGCCCAAACGCTGACTGGCGCCGCCGCGGCTGGGGCAGGGGGGACGAAGGCGGGGCAGGGGCGGGGCGAGGGCGGAGGGGGTTGGAAGGGCCCAGACCGCAGCGCGGGCGACGAGGGCGACGCGGGCGACGGGGCCCCGGGCGGAAAAGGGGACGCGCGGGGTGAGGGAGGGAGGGCGGGAGGGCGCTCGCCGGGCCGGGCACTGTAAGACCCGAGCCGACTTGATCGATTCGGCGGATTACGTGGCGCAGGTAGCACCGCCCCAAGGCAGGGGGCCGGGGCGCGGGGGAAGCGCAGTTGGGAAGGGGGGGAGGGAGGAAGAGGGTTGGGTGGGGACGTTGAAGGATGAGGAAGCGAGAGGTGGAGAGCAGTGAGGGTGAGGGGGGAAATGGAAAAGAGGATGTTGGGTCAGGTGCTGGGGGAAAAATTAGTGAGCTCAGGGAAGAGGGGCAGAGTGGAGAATGGGAACCGGGGGGTAAGAGCACGCCAGAAATGGAAGGGTGGAGGCGAGGAATGAAAAGGGAGAAAAATAATAATGGAATGCTCTGGGCACTGCTATTGGATAGCCTTAAAGAAAAGGCTGGAACGAAAGCAAATTAGAGTAAGAAATATAAAAACAATGTTTTGTTGACAAAAGGGTTTCAAACATACTGCATAGAAATCAGGAAAAAGTATTAAAGATTATCTTAAAGATGGTGATTCACATGAGATAACATTTCGATCGTAATGGGAAATTATAGTGAACCGACATAATATTGATAAAGTAGATCAAATAGGATGCTATAATATAAGAACACTTTACCCTCCTGGACCAGGAAGTTGCACATTCCTCTCATTTCCCAAAGTTTCCTCATTCTAATGCCCTTTTCACGTAATACTTGGACGGATCCTCGAAACTGTCGTTACAAAAAAAATAAAAAGTGACAGATTTTAAAAGCGGTACTAGATAATGTTCTGTGTCCTATGAAAAAAAAATTATTACGAAAAGTGAACCTTACTGATACGCTAGGCTTGGTTTAAACCAATAATACACAAACGAATGTCGTAGAACCAAGCTAATACATTCAAGTTTAAAAAAATTTTCCGATTATTCTTAATACTTCTAATCTGCCTAGTCTACATTAACTTCTTAGCAGATGAAATATTCTTTCGAAATGAGTTGCTAACTACAACAAATTTTCTTTGCGCTGTTTTCTGGTCAAACAAATTCGGAACTTCTCTTCTCTCCCCTCCATTCACAATGACCAAATCTCAGAAATTACACAGAACATCACGCGTCAACCAGCACCCAAAATTCCCAAAATAAGGGGCAGGTAAGCACCAACTGTGTTGCGGGGTTTCGGGCACGGAGGCGCGGCATGCCTCGCGGTGTTCCAGAAGCGCAGCGCGGGGGCCAGGCCCAATGGCGGCGAGGGCGTTGGCGGGGCGGAACGGCGGACCGCAGCCGCCATCCACCGCCCCGAGGCGAACCCCCCGCCGCCAAGACGCCTCGCGCCACTCGCCCGCACATTACAGATGCGCGCGGTAAGACGCCGCCTCCGCCGCCGCCGCCGCGTCGTTGCCCACGCGCCTGCCGTGACTCGCGGCGTCGCCGGCGGAGGCCGAGCAGGCTGCTCCATCACGTCCGCAGACCGCGACAGGGCGAGGTGGGACGACGGGGCAGGCGGCGGCGGCGGCGGTGACGATGGCGACAAGGGCAACGCTGCGGAAGATGGGGAGGGGAAGGCAGTGGAAGGAGCTGGAGGAGGCTGGGGAAAAAGTGATAGGCGGACCGAGGGAAAAGGGCGGCGCACCGCGGGGGCAATGGGGGTGACGTCGGGGCGGGCAACGATGCGGGTAGGAACAGTCGCGGGGCGTGGTGGACAGGGTGCGGGTGAGAAAGTCAGTGACAGGACGGGGCCGGGCGGCGGGGGCTTGGTCGTGGCGAGAAACGGCGGGGTAGGAAGTGGTGTGGCGGGTCAGCGGCGTGGCGGGGTCAGTGGCGGGGCGTGGCGAGGGGTCAATGGCGGGACGGGGCGGGGGTCAGTGGCGGGGCGTGGCGGGGGTCAGTGGCGGGGCGTGCCGGCGGGGGGGAAACGGCAGGGGCGGGGGCGTCGGGGGCGTCGGGGGCGCGTCGGGGCCAGCGGTGGTTGCTCTGACGGTGAGGGCAGGCGAAGGCGGCGCGGGCGTCAGACGCCGGGGACAAAGGCCGTCCCATGCTGCTGCTGTGGCCCGCCGCCGCCGTCCCCGGCGCTCGTCTCCTGAGACCTGGACCGCCGCCGCCACCCGGCCGAACGCCGCCTCTGAGATGATGGCGGGCGGAGGTTTGCTGTCCTGAGCAGCCTCGCGTCGATCACAGGGGAAGCTGAGGTCACGCTCGCAGGGGAGAGCGGAGGAGGAGGGAGGGACACACCTAATGCACATCTACCCTCTCTTAGGCAGGGGGGCGTAACCGAAACCTGCCGTGTGGTATAAGTTATTGATTGAAGTGTTACGAGCAAGTGCTTTTAGTCCTTCAGTTAACATCTTATTTATGAAATTAATTGATCAAAAAGTATATCTTGTAAAAAATTATGATGTCTTTTGACTCAAGTTTGAAATTTGACTGAATTTGTGTTAGTAAAGGTTCTGAACGGATAGCAGAATGTCATTTGATCCTAGGCATATAACTTGAGAGTCTTTCAACGGTAGTTTTTATTTGTAAATTTAAAAAAACGGTGGTATAATTTTAGAGCAATGAAAAAAAAATTCCAAAAAGTAGCTATATTTTATTGAATGATTTTATTGATTTATCCTACCGACTAACATAAATTAAATTATAAATTACTATAGCTGATTATCGCTTCCCCTGAATTTTATTCGTATAATGAACTGGATTGGCGAATGAAATTATAGTAGAAGCAAAATCAGAAGCAAGGATAATAATCGATTAGAAATAAAATTCTCCAAAATGTCACTTAATACACGAATCAACCACATTAAAACGCATAATAGCCCACAAACGAACGAGGGAAAAAATGCCATGAATTCACAAATCCCGAAGTATTTTTCCAAAAAATCACCGCAAACTGTTACATTGATTGGCCTTCATTCACTTTCAATAGACATGCACCGATAAAACCCGTAATCCATCCTGAATTCGCTTTATATTCGCTGGACATCTAAAGACCGCGCACATCTCCATATCCACTTGTATGGCCGAAGTGAGTCCGCATCAAACAATCCGCTCGCATTGGGAGGAAGGTAGCCAGAAAGGCAATTCATTTACCGCATTTGCGACGCCCATGCTTCTCGGCGTGCCCATTAACAGCGTCGCTCTTGCCGGGCGAACCCAAAAAAGGTTCATCGCCGAGGCGGGAGGAGGAGAAGAGCGAGCAGGAATAATTACCGGATTACCGCGTTTCGTGATTTCCTTTCAAAGGCGACCCCTTCACAAGCGGTTCTGCTTATTGCGGAACGGAATCGGCAGTAAGCGCGGCGATGGGTTGAGAGAGAGGGGGAGGGATTTGAAAAGAAAAGGGTTGGATGCTAGGAAAGGTGACAGAAGCCGGAAAAGGCGTTTAAAGAGGGACGATCGGGTTGAGGGTATAATGGATGGTGGTGAGGACGAAGATGGCGAGGATGGAAGACGGTGAAGACGGATGGCGGTGAGGAAGCAGGGCGGTGTAAATGGAGAGCGGAGAAAAGGGTTGGATTTGCTAAAAGGTGACAGGAAGCCGGAAAAGGCAGTTTAAAGAGTGGAGACGGGGTGTAGATGGTAGTAATGAGATGATGATGAGACGAAGGTGGCGAGGATGGAGAGGTGAAGGCGGAAGACGGAGGCGGAAGATGGAGAGGACGGACGATAGCGAGAGCGGAAGGAAGACAGGTTGATGCGGATAGGGTTGAATGTGGTAAAGGGATGAGGAGGGAGGGCTGTGAAAAAGGAGAGATCGACAAGAATAATCATGATAACGGATATAAGACAAGACCACCGAAAATGGTGAATTCGGTTCCATGGATGGAAATAACGAATAAAAAAGGAAGAACAATGACGTAGTTCACTACAGATGGGCAATCGCTAAAAGAAGTAGCCAGGGGTGCCATCTGGATAGGCGAACCGCTCGGTGCCAGCGAATCTCCCGAGGTCTGCACGTCGGAAGGCGTCCGCGGCGAGCGCGGAAAGGCTGGGCGGAACAGTGAGGACGGCTTCACGAATGGGCCGGTCGGTGGCGCCAGCGGCGGTGGCGTGAGGACACGGGCAGCCAATTTCCCCTTTGGGCGCCGCTTCAAAGACTGCGCAAAGTATGCGGTGGAAGCGCGTGCTTTCATGTGCGCCGCTCTTTTTTTTTTGTACCGCGCGCGCGTCCACGCCCGCCCCTGAGGCCCTGATGAGCTAATCTCATAGATGAGCGCTGTCTTTGTGCCCGCGCTGGAAAGATGGCGCTGTATTGTTATTCATTGGCTGGCCGCTGTGACCAGAGGCGTGGGTGCTGTGGGTCAGCGCGAAGCTTCGATGAGTTCGGCGATGGAGAGGAACAGAAAGCTCATCCATAGGAAGTGCGAGAGATGGCCGGAGCTGAGGTTGTCTCCGGGTTGATGAGTCTGATAGAATGTAAATTACTGGCTGAATGCAAATCTTTCAAATGCACGTTATTTTATGATGTCTTGCAAGTATTGAACTAACCAAATAATTTATGCGAGTGATAAATGTAAATCATGAAATGACAGTTTGAAGTTCCCATTGTTATTTCCTTAGTATTCGTTGCTGTCTTGTGTCATTCTCTCTGAATCTGAATCAGTGAAATTGTCGCTGATTCAATCAGTGAGCGCAAAGTCACTGATTTCTTCAGTCGAAACGTGTAGTTTCGCTGACAATCAGTGAATATGTGAACCTTTTCATAATGCCCGCCAGCATTCACTGGTTGTCAGTGGCGCCCGACTGATCGTCCCAAATGCTCTGTTCAACAGTCTGTTGTGAACAAAATCCAACGAGTGGAATAGAAGTTTCCTGTGAGAAACTGACCCGTGTCTGAAGATTGTTTTAATTGCGTTAGGTAGTATTTTTTCCCTTTTTTGTGACTCGTCTTGTTGATAACTGTGGACGTTTTATTTTATAGTGAACATTTAGCCAAACTGATATAGGGTTTTGAACACGTGGTAAATACCACGTATTTGTTTTTGTTATTAACTTGAAAACTTCTTATGTAACTTAAGAGTTTTAGTGTAACTGATTGGTGATACAGTGTGAAATATCTGACGTGCAATGTATAATTTCGTTTATGAAAGTTAAAAGTCCAAATGCTCTCGATTACACCACACAGCAGAGCCGGCATGCTACAAACTATTAACTCTTTCTTTGGTTTTTCCAATTTAGTTTAATGACACCAGTCCAGGAGTGGAGTTTTGAAGAAGTGTAAGAGAAAGTGCGGGAGCTAACTGGGGACTCTAACACTGTGAATATTTTGAAAGGTATTTTAATTTGCCAAAGACTGCTGTAATACTGATTTATTTTGATCAGTTTTCTGCTTTCCTTAGTCACAAAACACATTATATTTTACTCATTTACATGGCGAGGCTAGTTGGCAGGAGTGGGAGGGGGAGTGCAGATGGTACATCAAAGCCATTTGCCACACATGAGGTCTCTATCCAGGCTCTCATAATTCTGCCAGTTAGTATGATTTTGTATGTAATCTGAAAATAAAGTAACCATTTTTTCCTCGCATAACTTCTTGACCTTTCTATGTTTCTGTTTTAGGAGGGCTCTAATTTGCATCTGGAGGAATTGGAAAGGAGAAAAACCTTCAAGAAAAATGTCCAGCAATATTTAATAATGGGCAGTTGGATAGAAAACTATTCTGTTTTGTTCAGGTGATGGGTTGGTTTAACATCTGCCCTTTTTAATAATAAAAATATTCCTTCACCCATGGTAGCATTTGTCTTACTTCTTTAAATTAATATTTACAAATAAATTTGCATACCTAACATTAGCAATTTTTTCTTCATTTTTAGCAGTATATAATGATTATATCCTTTGAGTATTTAATTTGAAATAAAACTCAGTTGGGCTTCTGTATTAAACCCTCTCTGGGAAATGAACAATGCTTCTGCAATTGTTCAATTATCAAAACCTTCTACTATTGGAGTAAGTGTTGCTGGTATCATAAAAATTGATTCTCTTGTTCTGTGTCTAGTATTGACTTCATAGATTGACTTAAAGATTGTCCCAATATCGAGTATGGCCCAAATTCTCAATTCATCTCATTTCTTCATATTCAGGTGAATTTCATGTTCACACAAGATCGCCTTTTTAATTCAATTCTTGTCTCCTGTAGGTCGAATATTTTTTGTTGTAATTATGAGGTTTTATTGTATTGTTGAGTGCATTTCTTCTCTCTTTTCTAAATCTTCGTCTGTGCATTTTATTTTTAATTCATGGAGGATATTTATGGTTTTACCCTCTAGAAAGTATTTCTGCTGAGACTTATGTCACTGTATGTTCTGTCTCACATTCTCCACAGCTTTTTTCACAATAGCTGTCCATAGCAATAGCAGCCTTAATAGCCTCATTCATATAATACATCTTATATTTTATTCACTCAAAGTCTGGCTTAGAATCTTTCATTGAGATAATTACATCTATGGCAGTGAAAATCTATTTTATTTTTTTCTTTATTTGGAATTGTTTTAATTTGAATTTATTCCTGATATTGATCTGCTAGTACCATCTGGATATCATGGTTTTTTGTTACTTCTCAGTTAGTTTTACGAAACTATCAGCGCGTTTTGATTTTTTATGTTAAAATATACATATCTTGTGAAAATGGTCGACCAGTAGGGTGTGTGGGTATTTTTTGTTGACTGGGATCCTCCGGTAATCCACTGATGGTATCTATAGAAACTATCTAAAAGGGTACGTTGCTTGACCTAGGTGTGACATTAATCCAAATTTTAATTTTCTTCATGATTTATTCTTTGAAGCCGATATCACAAGCTCTGCTAAAATTTCTCTATGTTTATGTTTCATATTTTTCGCTGTAAAGAAATGGTGTTACTTTATTTATCATCCGCTCTCTTCCCGGGTAACAATAAGTATTGTGTACATATTTTAGTACATTTTATTGTACTAAATTCTTCTGATAATGAGAGTTTTTCTCTTCTTTCAATTTTTGTAATAAATTTCATTTGGAATATTGCTTTTTCTATTGTTTTGTAGTTCTGTGCATCTTCTTTGATCCTTTTTATGTCTTTTAATTTCACTGGGTTTATAATTTTTAATATGTCATCTGAATTTTCATCAGCTCTAGAACTGATGCCTGTTTAAAGGGTCTGCCTCTTGGTTTAATTTCCTCTTTCCAGCATTATATTTAACTTTAAAATTGTATAGGGACAGATAGTATGTCAAATCACCCAGTTCTTAATGTGTTCTTGCTTTTATTTAAAATCTTTTGTTTATAATTGAGGTACCAAAACTTCTTCAAAGTAGCTAATGTTGCCAATATATCACAACCTCTTTTATTGGCAAGCACTCAATGTAAATTGTTCTTTTTCCTTTTGAGCTTCACTCAATTTTTTCGAAAAATATGCCGTCATTTATTATCCCCATTTTTTGTCGTTGTTTTAGAACAGTTCCGATTTCTTTTGTAAGTGTTTTTTTTTCAATTGTTCCATCTTCATTCTACTGTATTTTCAAAATCATAATGAGTACCTCAATCTGTCAAGGGAATATTTTAAAATTTATCTTCCATAAAAACAGCGTTCAAACTCTGCTTTATCCATTGACATGCGTTTGAGCAAGCTTCCATTAAATATATATTGATAATAAAATCATTGGCAATTTTTTCTTACATCTTCTAAAACTTTTAAAGTTTTCCTCAATTGTTTCATCTGAGTGCAATTTCGGTAGATTTTTTCAACTTTTTCCTCTGTAATCTCTTCTTATGTAGTAGTTGAAAACTGCTGCATCCGTTGCAATTACTTCCCAGGTACTTCAGACGGCTTCCTCCTCTACATCCCGTTTCCCTCTGCACGTTGCACTCGCTGCTGTTCACTACCACGTGCCCGTCGCGTCGTCGAAACAATTTTTTTCCATTACGTTCATCGGTGTGGAGGCGACTGTGAAACAATGCTGTTTTAGTTAAAATCGACCCTTGTACTAAATGCGTTTTTCTTTCCTTCAAATTCCGTAGAACGGGGTTTTGAAGAAGGGAAGTTACCTTCTTCGTACCCGATGTATTCCTGTCAAGCAACTTCTCTCTGCAACTCTTGTCAAGCGGAGACAAAATGATGCCGAACCACTAGTAGCGAAACATTTCAATCTTCATATTGCGAGCCACAGTACCGTCCGGTACAAGCCGTAAGGCCAGCACCCGACCTGAGACGTCTTGGGGGGGTGGCGAACACAATTCACCAGATGGTCGACTAGCTCAGTATAGACGTCCCAGTGTGGACACAATAAAAAAAAAATAGGGGGGGGCAGGGTCGTGAAGATCGTTTATGGATTGGATGCAAAAATTACAAATAACTCAGGTGAGAATCACTTTTCACTAAATTCAGAATATACTCAAAAAATATTTGCTGCTATGACAAATACATACAATGGCACAAAAAAAAATCAAATACAGAATACTCTTGACTGAAAAAACACTAATAACACAATACACAATTTCCTACTTTCATCTAAAACCCCAATTGTTTAACAAACACACTTTCAGAAATTCGAAAGAATCTTTAAAAATATTACTTTAAAAAAATGTGAAAGAAACACATTGAAAATCAAAATTAATATTTGACTTAACATAATTTTTACAACAAAAAGGAAACTCTTTCTCTTTTTAAAATCTAGAGAATGACTATTATTATAATTATACTCTTACAAACTCTTAATTACTATATTACAATATTAGATCTTCAATCCTTTTGAAAGAAAGATTGATTCTGTTCTCACGTATTAGAAGTACGGAACAAATGTACTTTTACTTTTCTTATCTTTTAAGCGTGGAAAAATCTGTTACCCTCCCTTTCTTTCTACGTGACAGATACAGAATAAGCTTTCTTATTAAACTGAATCCTCCTATCCCTACAAAACAGTTTATTTGGAACGACCTTACTGTGTTCTTGGCCGCGTAGAGCAGTCCGCTGGGCTTCCTTCTACCCCTTTTCACCGAGCTGCTTCGGCCTTGAAGAGTCGTGGCCTAGGTTGAGAACCAGTCGCTCCCAGGAATCCCCTTTCTTTTCTCGTTAAAGTTTTATATTCTTGAATCTCTCATATGAATTTTACTTTTTTTCGATTACAGTTAATGACCAACTGGATTTCAGAGTAAAAATGAATCCAGAGATCACCCTTTATATGAGCACCAACTAAAGTTTTTAAATATAAGAAAAGCATGTGAAAAAAAAAAAAAACGGGAAAAGAGAAATGAATCAAGCTATTAATTACTGCCATCTATTCAAAATTTCTCCTAATTCTTCCATTATAAATTCATAACATTTCTTATTATCTTTCTTCTAGATTATGTTTAAATCAATTTATGAAATAATTACCTCTTCAGGTCTTCTAGAAGAGTTTTCCTCAGAAAAAGTTGCAAATCTGAAGTACGCTGCAATGTCACTTCCTGGCGTACCGTTTTCCTACGTCCGCCCAGTTCAGCTGCTCCTTCAGAAGAACTTTTCTTTCACCCGCCTCCGGTCTCGCCCTTGATATGGTGGCGTCTCTCTTGTTTTAAATTCTAATTATCTTTTCAAATATTCACCCCGTTGGCATATGTTCAAAATATTCTTTTCCTCGCTTCCTTAGGGCGGTATGTGACACGTTTTCGGAATCTAAGAAAACGGGCGGCCCATAACCTCTTTCGGAAAAAAGATTTTATGGGATTTGATTTCATATCCGTAAAATCTTTTCACTAAATTATGCTCTTCTTTTTCTTGATTCTAGAACGTCAGGTAATCTTGTTCTCTTCCCTTTTTACCTCCTACTCCTTTTCTTCTTCCTCATCTTCCTTCTTCCTTTTCCTCCTTCTCTCTTGTTTTCTTTTTTCTTTTTACATGATTCTTGTCGGTTACTTTATCTGTTTGTTTAATCATTTTGCCATTTATTTCATTCTTTAAATGGTGCAACTGTGAAATTTACTTTCCGATTGTTTTCCCCACTTTCATCAAATGTGCTTTCTAGCAACGGAAGAAATATTTCAATGTGCATGGCAAATTAGGAATAAATCTGGCGTAATAATTGACGCAACCTAACAAATTTTTAAGTTGTTTCGTGTTTTTAGTGCAATTTTATCTATCTCTCGCATTTTTTCCATATTCATTTTGACTCCTTTCTGTCACATCAAAACCCCAGGAACTTAACTTGTTTAGTGCAGAAATTACTTTTCCCCAAATTCAGTTGTAAATTATTTTCAATCAGACGTTTCAACAAAATATCAAAGCTTAGTCATGTTTCTTCAAATGTCTTAGAATACACAAGCACGTCATCAATATAGATAAAAACATCGCTGGACATTTTCTCCCAATGATATTGTCTAGAAATTGTACAAGAGCAGATGCACTGTTCTTAGTCCAAATGGCATTTTTTTTGAAGACATAGAAATTCCCGGTGAATAAATCCTGTATATTGTCTACATTCAGGTGCTATCGCTATTTGCCAATACGATGCAGTGAAGTCGGTTGAACTCAACCACTTGATGCCGGATAATTGATTAGTTAAATCCTCTACACGCAAGGGTCTGTCTCTGTACGGTAAGGAAACGTTCAATCGCCTTGCATCTAAACACAACCTTATTTTCCCCATTACTTTTTTCTACGAGCACTATCGGATTTAGATAAGAGGTTTTGGACTTCATGATGATATTATCTTTGACCATGGTAGCAATAAAACATCCACCTCTTCCTTATGTTTTTCTGGAATGACATATTGGTAACCCGTGAATGGTGTTTTATCTGTTTAATTCTATTTCGAATTGAAAATCTTTTACTGGATTCTTGTTTTTGCAAACACCTTTGATTCCTAAGTAATACTTAGTTAACTGTTTTCTGATATGCATTGAGATTATCGTTTCTTGCCCCCTCGAACAATTTGTAGGTTCCATCTTCTTCCTCAAACAATTAGCCTCCCAATAATTCCACTGAATGAATCGAATTCAAGATCCTGCTGATTATTCGGTTTCAAAGTTAAAGTATTGTTCTCTAAGTTGATAACAACTCCGTGTTGTTTCATGAAATCGACTCCCAGTATGAATGGATATAAAAGTTCTAGCTACAAGACACACAACTGATACTTATTCTTGCCTATCTCTATTTCCAAATAAACTTGTCTTGTTATTGGTTTTGATTTTTCCGATTCGCACCTATCAAAAAAGATTTCACGAGCGGCATGTAGTACCTCCACTCCTTTGTTCTTTAATTCATGCAACAAACTTTCAGCAAACGGAAGTTGCAAAACCCTTGTCTACTAATACCAGTATCAACACCCTCACATTTAACTCAATTCTCGGACACTGCCTCCTGGATCCGATCCCCTTTTGTTCTTCTTCGTTCCACGGTTCATCATCAAATAAGTTAATTCGATTGATAATATCCCACCTCTTCTTCACTAGATTGTTCTATTTGGTTTGCAGCGGGATGGCGTGTCGAAAAAAACCTTTCTAATTTTCCGACTCATGCCCCGGGAGATGTACTTGGTCCTGTATTTCTGGTTGGAAAAACTCCTCTATCAATAGAATTTTTCTATTTCTACCCCTAAAACGAGGTCCTGTCTTGTCTAGCATAATTTTGTTTTTCTTGAATATTTCGGTTTGTAAGTTTCTCCTGTTTCTGGTTTGCTTACATTATGTTGTCTGCCTACTATCTTGACCATTTACCGGACCATTGCTGTTGCCCTTCTTTCTGTAACCTTTCATTAACACGAAAATGGCATCATACAATCCTAGCTGCGTTATTAATTTTCAGTGGACATTGGTAAGAGATTCTTAAGCAAATTTTGCGTCGAGGAAGGGAAAAAGACGTATTAATAAACAGACAATTTCTTCATCCTATCGTCGGATACATAATTTGAAACAAGCTAATTTCTCCGTTCATATTCCTGCATGGACATCGTACCCTTCTTCCACGTACCATACATTACGTTAACTTTAAAATTGATTTGAGTTTCGTTATTCCAATATCTCGAATAAAATTTTTCTTTGAGTTCGGCCATAGTTTTGGGAAACTCTCCTAAACTATCTGCCCAGATTCGTGCATTACCCTGCAACATCTGATAAACTATTCGAGTTTTCTTACTGTCCGGAACACAATTTAAAGAAAGAAATTATCTACTTCTTTCATAAATACACATGGATTTTCATCTCCCCCTGCACTGAAATTAGGGTACACGGTAATGAAACATACGTGGGCTGAACCTTCCTCCACTCGATGGTAAATTTTCTAATTGATTTTTCAATTCTACTACTTCATTCTTATATGCATTAATTTGATGTTGTAGAACGCCATCCTGTTCAGAAAGAGCCTTTATTCCACTATCTAATTTATTAGAACCTGAACTTGTTCAGTAACTAATTTCTGGAAATTTTTCTACTCCTTGTTCTACCTCAATCTGCCTGTCGGATACGGCGGTTATAAGATCCGATTGTGTTTCGATCCTATTTTCAAATTCTTTCGTTATGATCAACCTTTTCTTTTAATTCAAGTCCCAGCTCCGTGAATTTTTCTCTAAGTTCTCATGTTCCTGTGCTAATTCTTGTTGAACCTCGCTCTTAAATTCGACCTTCCACTGCTCCGCTAATTCAGTAAACTGTGCTTTTAAATTTTCTTTCTTCCTATTATTTTCTTCTAATTTCGTGTCGAATTCCGAATTTTTTTTCCAATGCATTTATTGCGAGTTATTTTCCTCTAATTTGGTTTCCAAAGTAGCCTTGTTCTCCTCTAGTTTAGTTTCCAATGCATTTATTGCCAGTTATTTTCCTCTAATTTGGTTTCCAAGTAGCCTTGTTCTCCTCTAGTTTAGTTTCCAAAGTAACTTTGTTCTCCTCTAGTTTAGTTTCCAAAGTAACCTTGTTCTCCTCTAGTTTAGTTTCCAAAATAACCCCCAATTTTTTATGGTTTCCTCTGTTTTTCCTCCTGCAGCTAACCTCACATCTAATTGTTGCATAAATTGACCTATTAACCGTTGCATCATTGAATTAGCCCTCTCGAGGTTTTCGTTCTTCCTCATCCTGATTCGTGTTGGCGTTGGCTGTGATTCTGTCGGCGACGTCTCATGGTTTTTCCTGCCGCTCCTAGTTCTACTCCCGTCGTTTCCTCCCCGATCATCGTACCTGGTGCTTGTCCCCCAGTTTCCCCATCACTATCTGATTCCTCAAGTTCCTTCCACGGGAGGTAAATTCCTAGCCACGTTATACTTATCTGCCATTTTTAATCTATTAACTGCCTGGAATCAATCAATTCTTTTCCCAGACACCTACACCTCTCACAAAATATTTTACACAGAAATACCAGACCAATTTAGAACTGATAAAACTCTCATATAATAAATATCCTTTTCGGAAAAAAACACTCCTGAAATAACACCTTTTACTCAACACACTTGTACTCTGCAACCTGGTCAGAAATTTTAGTGAAATTGATTCAATTGTACTAGTAATTTTAATTACCAAATTTTGGTCTCAGTTATTCCCAAAAACGAGTTTGTCGTAAATGCATCCAATAATCGAGCCCCCTTATGGGCGCCAATTGCGAGCCACAGTACCGTCCGGTACAAGCCGTAAAGGGCCCGCCCCGACCTGAGACGTCTTGGGGTGGCGGGGCACAATTCACCAGATGGTCGACTAGCTCAGTATAGACGTCCAGTTGGACACAATAAATAAAAAATAGGGGCAGGGTCGTGAAGATCGTTTATGGATTGATGCAAATTTCAAATAACTCGGTAGAATCACTTTTCACAAATTCAGAATATATTCTAAAAATATTTGCTGCTTGACAAATACATACAATGGCACACAGAAAAAAATCAAATACAGAATACTCTTATGAAAAAACACACTAATAACACAATACACAATTTCCTACTTTCATCTACAACCCAATGTTTAACAAACACACTTTCAGAAATTCGAAAGAATCGTTAAAATATTACTTTACAAAAATGGAAAGAAACACACATTGAAAATCAAAATTAATACTTTTGACTTAACATAACTTTTACAACAAAAGAAAAACTTTTCTCTCTAAAATCTGAGAATTGTATTATTATAAATTTTACTCTTACACAAACTCTTAATTACTATATTACAATATTAGATCTTCAAATCCGTTTTGAAAGAAAAGATTGATTCTGTTCTCACGTATTAGAAGTACGGAAACAAATGTACTTTTACTTTTCTTATCTTTTAAGCGTGGTAAATCTGTTACCCTCCCTTTCTTTCTACTGACAGATACAGAATAAGCTTTCTTATTAAACTGAATCACTCCTATCCCTACAAAACAGTTTATTTGGAACGACCTTACTGTGTTCTTGGCCGCGTAGAGCAGTCCGCTGGCTTCCTTCTACCCCCTTTTTACCGAGCTGCTTCGGCCTTGAAGAGTCTGGCCTCGGTTGAGAACCAGTCGCTCCCCAGGAATCGCCTTCTTTTTCTCGTTCAAGTTTTATATTCTTGAATACTCTCTATGAATTTTACTTTATTTTCGATTACAGTTAATGACCAACTGGATATTCAGAGTGAAAATGAATCAGAGATCCCCCCTTTTATAGAGCACCAACTTCAGAAGTATTTAAATATAAGAAAAGCATTAGAGAAAAAAAAACTGGAAAGAAATGAATCAAGCTATTTAAATTTCTGCCATCTATTCAAAATTTCTCTCCTAATTCTTCCATTATAAATTCATAACATTTCTTATTATCTTTCTTCTAAGATTATGTTTAAATCAATTTATAGCAGAATAATTACCTCTTCGGGTCTTCTAGAAGTTTTCCTCAGAAAAAGTTGCCAAATCTGAAGTACGCTGCAATGTCACTTCCTGGCGTACCGTTTTCCATACGTCCGCCCAGTTCAGCTGCTACCTTCAGAAAGAACTTTTTTTTCATCCGACCTCGGGCTCGCCCCTTAGTATATGGTGGCGGTCTCTCTTGTTTTAAATTCAATTATCATTCCAAATATTCATCCGCGTTGGCATCGTTCAAAATATTCTTTTCCCCCGCTTCCTTAGGGCGGTATGAGCACGTTTTCGGAATCTAAAAAAAAGGCGGTCTAAAATATTTAAAAGGATAATACATAAACCTCTCCAAGTTATTAAAAGCCCTCAGATGTTATTTACAGGAACTAATATCATTCCAGTTATTTCTTAGCCACTGTGATATAAGACAAGGCACGTTCCCTAGCATTTGGATTATGAGTTTAAAAAAATGTATGTGATGTTAAAATGATTTTTACTTTTTAAATACCCAATGGCACGTAATGCTTTGATTCTTAATATTTCTTCTTTTTATTGGTAACTTTCTTCTCATGTTTGCATTTTCTGGCACCCACAAACATGCTCAATCGTATAAATTGTCTGACATTCTTTTCTTTAATCTCCTCTAGAAGTGAGATTCACACGGATCATGTTAGCGTTTGCTACACTACATCTGACGAGAACGACCTTATCTTTCCCCTACAAAGGGAGAGTCGGATTCTTATCGCATGTCTGCCGAATTGTTCTTAATTTGCCGTTATTAAGGTCGATTCATTCATTGGATTCATTCATTGTAATTTTCTCTGTTACATCTCGTACGAATCAATATTTTTAGTTAAATGAAGAATTATGGTTAGATTGTAGTACTATGAGTTTACTACGAGTAGTAAATATTTCATAAAAATAGTTCAAGACAGCCGGTATCGCGTACCACAATAATTATCGATGGCTGTAAAGCCTTCTAAATTAGTTCCTCAGCACGATCGATTAAAACAAAATTAACCGGATGAGTGTAAAATGTGTCACGAATGCTTTGAGGAAACAACAATAGTTTCAAATGCATCTTCTCTCGAATAGGTTTAAAGTAGCTTTACTCGTTCAATTATCAATGTAAATGGTTATTTCCTTCTTATCCGCATTATTATCTTTTCAGTATAGAGTTATAAAATTTTTCTTTCAAGTATAGTGTCTTTGGCCTCGCCACTCGTATAAAACCATTCTCCTGCCAAATGGGAAATTTGTAGATTTTCCAATTTCCATGTACGCTGACGATTGTTAATGTAATGTTCTATTAACAAAATAGTTGTTCGTAATACAAGTTCGCAACAAGTTATTCATAACAGTAATTTAACAATATTGTAGATATGAAATAATAAATCTGCATTGTGATATTTGATTAGTTCTTGTGCTCTCAAAGAATGGAAGTAGTGTTTACAGTGCGAGTTTCGCTCTCACCTTCCTCAGAGGTCCCAGGCCTCATCGCCCTTACGGCCCTCGTGGTGTTTCGCCACCGCTCGCGCGTAGGCCTGGCTTTGTTTCTCTGGAGTCACTCACCCTCTACGTCCCCTTCTCCCAATGCTTCTGTCTACGATACTCGTGAGGTAACGCCTGCTGAATCCCCCTTGGCATCAACAAGATGCGAAACGAAAAGGATATTGAAGATTACATTTTGTGGCACAAGTTATTAAGTAATTATTTTCAAACGCTGCTCGTGAAAATTGTCTTTTTCGTCAATGTTTTCACATAGAGAGCTATTTATTAGATTATATAATTTTGGACCAACTTCATAAATTGATGATTTAAATAAAATGTTTGTGTTGTGAGTTTGAAATATTAGAAAATACTAAACGTCTACATTTGATTAAATAGTGCAAATCCTGGCTTTGTTTGATGTTCAAATGAAAAAATTCTCAGTTTTGAAGACAGAAATCCATTTTAGGAAGAAAGAAACGAATGTAAGAATAAAGTAGAGTGACTGGAAAAGAACGTGCTAGTAAACAAGTAAAGTGTGAGTGATAAGCAATGAAACAGAGAATTGATTTTCAGTTTTATTTCAATGAAGAAACCCATATGCCTACAAATGCAAATCACGATATTTTTAGAAATTGATAGAATATAAGCATTGAAACATACATCGTCAATCGTTTTGTATTTAAATTCCTCTCTAAGGCTATTCATGGTTTGTAATATATCGTTTTGGTAACTACCTAATCTGTATAAGAATAATTCCGCGCAAAACTCAAAACATGAGTTTCTTGTGCCTTTCTTGTGCCAGATCTTAAGTTTAATGGAGAAAAAACATTGACCGAAACAACGAAAATATAAATAGAACAAGGATAACAAAAACAGCTGTGAAATAAGGAAAAGGCGATGCTGCGGAACACAACAACAAACAAATGAAAAATGAATTTCAAACGTAATAGGACCAAGTCAGTCTGGCTGGTCGGTTGCTACCAGCCGCCGACCCGGAGACTACCCCCGACACTGCCGCCACTGAGATGTCCACCGCAGACGTGGACGAAACGTTTGGCTCTTCAATGCCAACTGCACACAGTCTGCCGGAAACTTTCACTGGTATGATATTTTTTTTTATAACATTATTCGCAGCAAAATTTCAATTTGTTGCAAAAAAATTTCTATGTTTACAAGCTCTACTATGTAAGCAACGCATTTTATAAAGGGACTAATTTCAGTGAGCAAGGAGTTGAAAAACAAGGGTTGCAGATCGAGAAGAAACTGAATGTAATTGGATCAAGCAAAGGGAAAAAAATAGCAGTGTTTGTCAGCAATATATAAGGTTTTATAAATTGTATCTGTGTGCTGAAATAAACCAGCATTTTCCACATATTAACAAGTATTAATCACAATCGCCTATTAACCAAGGGAAATTAATCTTTTGTGAAAATGGGAAAAAACTCTTTCATCCTCATCCCAGCTTCCCGCCCTGCCCTCTGAGAATTGTCAAACGTAACCTATTTCTTCGTCGACGAAAGAAATCAACCTATAATTTTGATCAGAATTTCTTTTCGAGCAAACATTAGTGGTTCTGAAATTTTTTCCAAGAAATTACTGTAGCAAATAATTACATAATTCATCTTACCCAAATCCCTTATTTAGTAATATTTTCTTTTTTAGTAATATTAGTAATATTTTCATTAAACCAACCCAAGTTTCTGTTGACCCTTTCCCAAAGAACACCTGTTTTACTGTGAAAGGATCGAGCGCCAGAAAGGTAAGGGCGCAAGGATGAGAACAACCGAAGATCGGCTGGTGCGGGAGAATAAAGAGAGCGCAGGGGGACTTCCACAGCGGGAGCGCGGTCCCCAGAGAGTCTGCAGTGTGCCGCGCCGCCCAGAAACCAAGTTGCGGCGGAGTTTATTTTCGCCCCTTAGACGAACTTGGCGCGCTGCAAGGATGTTTTCCTAAACTGATGCGATAACGGATCCGCTGCCCGTGGCGCACTCGCGCGAAAGGAGCGGAATTATTAAATCGACGCCCGCTGAGCGCGGATATCGGCGAAGTTGCAGGATACCCCAGAGATGGTGTTTGGCCAGGTTCATATTATATAATGAAGTGTGCTATTCGTTTTGAACGTTTGTCTACGAAAGCATGAAAGCAAACATTTTATAAAAAAATATTTCTCAAACTTTTAGTGAAGCATATCTCGATGAATGTCGTGTGATCCATTTTCTACGTAAATAATAAATTGGAATTTGGCAATGTAAAGAGTGTATGCCTCTGAAAATAACTCATTGATCGTTTTAACATTACTCAACCTACGATTTTTCAAGATTAACATATTTGGCGAAGGTTAAATACCATTTTATGGACTCTAAAGCGGATTTACGTTTGGGAAAAAAAGTAGCTAATATAAATAGCTAATATAAAGTTCAAAGAGATAAAATATATCTTCACAGGTCATGAACGATTACATTTGCGTGATGCATAGGTTGATCTCTATTTGTGTATTGCTGATAAAATACTTTTATAGGATTTACTCATCCCTTATCCAGGATGTTCCTTTTATTGAGTAGTTTCTCTGTAGTCTTTCTTTATACTATTTATCTGAACTCTCAACTGCGAAAGAATTAAAACTGGGCGCTGCGACCAGAGCAGTGGCTCAGTGCATCAACTGATGTCACTACACTTACGGAACTAATGACCTCAGTAGTTGACGTGCCTGGAATCGCTAATCAATCAGTCAATAGAGCGCTGCAATGTATTGTGTTGAAAGCACTTACGTAAGCGTTCTAAGAGAAACTGTGCAGCTTGCACCTAGTAATTCATAAAGTAGTTTCTAATATTTAATATTTAGGGTAATCATAAATATTATTACCACTCCTGACAGAAATAAGGATCGTACTGCGGAATTTTCTAAGATGTGTTATTAATAACATTTGGAAGGTTTCAAATATTGACGTGTTATTGTAAATGGAACTGAATCTCGTCTTGATGGCTTTTATTACATTGATTTAAAATGCATTTCTGTCCTACGTTCGTACTAGATATTTTACAGATCTTCTTCTACTTAATAATAATAATAAAAATAAATAATAATAATAATAATAATTAATAATAATAATAATAATAATAATTTTGGTAAAATATAAAATGTCTATTTTGCAGTTCAGTGAAATCTACAGAAATAAACTCTTAGAATTAATACAAGTAGATCATCCAAACATTTCTAAATATAATATCAATCCACTTTCTAGGTGAATTTTGTTTCAAGTAAGACAAAAATGAAAGGACTTTTCAGGTTGTACTATATATATCACTCCTTGTTAAGAGACAAAAGTGTACCGAAATCGATTCTTTGAAGTTATGACAGAAAATAGCTGGATTCTGATGAAAGTATCAGGAAAGAACTTTTAATATAAAGGATATGCAAGTGAAGAACATTAGTTACCCCTGTAAGTCAATTTTCATTTGTGTAACGTAGGGAAAATTGCCATCTAGAGACAAAGTTTCAGCGCCCGTAAAAAGTTTATAAATCACCCCATGCGTGATGCAGTGGGTAATTTTCAAACTTTTAATTAAAGAATTATTGTGACTCTTTTATTTATAAATGCACATGGCTTTTCTAAGTTTATCTCTAATTTTATTCTTCTAATCTAATCCTATTAATAATATTTATAATTTAATAATTATCCATTAAAATCACTAATTACTTTCAAAGATTGAAATTTGTGATTTCCCAAATGTTTATAGGACTACTTTTTTATCATATTATTTATTTTACTTTTCAAAACAAATACTTGCATGTATAATTACATAAAATTGTATTTTTAACAATTCGTGCGAAAATAGTGTTGCTTAATTTTTGTTTCAGTGATCATGCGGCAAATTCTGTCGGAGTAGAGAATGATTGCAGAGTTAAATAGAAATAATTTGCTCAAAACGATAAAATGAATGTAAAACGCCTAGCTGACTCTGCAACCTCAATTTCAACAGCTCTTGACAGGGGACATTGAACACAATGTGCTTATTTTTCTTTTAGCATCAACGTGAATAAAAATTTGTTTCAGGTTTGTATCTAATAATGGATTCTTGTGTAAATAATATTTTTGATCCAAATGTCTTCAAGTTATGTGTCTTTCAATTCACTGGCGTATTTTCGGATCAGAGAATCTGGAGCTCAAGAAAACGTGCACAAATTATATTTCTCCCCACACACACACACATATGTACACGCGTCACATCCCAATTTGTTGTTTCTTTTATGAAAATAAATAAAATCAAAACTTCAAAAATATTTTCAGGATGACAAATAAAAAACAGGTTTCTGGTATTCTCTAGGCAGTCCAGAAATTTGTAAACTAAATATAAATTAATTTTGTAATACTTTTGGACCTAGATTCTACCTTTGTAAAAATAATCGGAATAATTTTAACAATTCTTCAACGAAACCAAGTTGGTAAGTAGTTTGCTTCATAATTTCTTGTGCGTAATTTTAGGAAGTGTTAGTATTTTTCACTGGGCAATTTTGTATTTTAAACAAAATTTCAGCTTCTTCATTAGCTGAACGTACGTACTAGGGACTACACAATTAGGCTGCAAAAGGTCATTTACAAAGTCTCTTCATTACACACTTTATAATCTCTTTCCTGAGCACTAGTTGCAATTGTCTGTCTTTCGTGTTTCTTATTCGAGAAGAATACGCAGTACGGAGAGACAGCAATACGAAAGAGTACGGAGTAGAGACGGCAGAGAAGGAAAGCGACCTTCTTAAATACTTGTCTGTGCTTTATAGTCCCCGGACTGATTATTTCTCACTTATATTTCTTCTTCGCTGTTTCTAATTCAGTGCTAACCTTTTTATCTATCTCAACCTAAGTATTCCCAGCCTTTCCCTGCCCCGGACACCTGTTCCTGTTCCACTTCGGATCTCCTTTCCTTCTTTCTTTCTTCTTTTTTTGACCTATCTAAACCCCTAGTATTCCAGCCTATTTTCACCTCCGGACAACTCTGTTCCCTTTTCCGCTTTGGTTCTCATTTTTTTTTTTTTGACCTATCTCAACCCTGGAGTTCCCAGTCTGTTTTCACCCCCCGGGCACCTCTGTTCTCTGTTCTACTTGGATCTCCCTTTCTTTTTTTTTGACCTATCTCAACCCTCGTATTCACAGCCTGTGCACTCCTTGGGAGCAGCCTTTGTAAATGGAAAGCAGGCGGGCAGATGGCTATCGGAAGGCAGTGCGCGCCGCAACCTCCGGTTCGCACGTAGCGCTCGCGGGCGGTCGGCAGGCAGTTCGTCTTGCTTCCGCGTGACGGGGGGTTTGTTTTCGAGAGGCGGGAGATCGCGAGCGAAGAGGCGAGCAAAAAGCGGGAGAGAAGAGGTAAGAAAGGGACCGCGCTCGGCCAGCGCCAGGTAGCGCCGCCGTCGGACTGCTGCATTGCGGCGGCGGCGGTGGCGGCGGCGACCAGCCCGCTCTCTTGCGGATCGTTCGGGCAGCAGCGCCGCGCGGCGCTCTCTCGCCAGCAGTCGATCCTACGCTCACGAACAGGTTGCCCCGCAGTGTATCGGGGTTCAAATCGGCCGATCAGAGTGGAATTTGTGGCGCAAACGGTTTTCATTTTTCGCAGGGTTTTCCGATTTCGTCTGCCTGGCTTTCACTGTTTGCCCATCGCTTCTAACGTAGCACCGTAGTCGCCTAACTGGGAAACATTTTTCAATTCTGTGTACGGAACAGGACTTGCAGTATGAATTCTTTAATTTTTCTATGGTTTCCACGCCCCAAACGTGAGGGTTTTCTCAGGGTTCTCGTATTTTTCTTTTCTCTCATTTCACCTTTCGTCCATTATTTTATATTATATAATCATAATTTTGCCCAACCACTGGATCATTTATTTATTCCGGATATGACTACAGGCTTAGAAACGGGATTCATGATATAGACATTGATATTATGACATTCGCGTCCTGGACTGGCGATTCGGGACTTCGTTCTTTGTACTTTCATCAACGTTCTGTTTCTATTTTTGTTGTTTTTGGATTTCATTGACATGCATCACACAAGAATCAACGTTGCTCGTTGCTTTTCCAAAGTTCCTTCGCTAGGATTTTAGTATTATTGGGCTTTCCCTAATTCCATAATCATAGAGCTCTTCAAACATTCAGGGTGTAGTATGTAATTATTTTTATTTATTTATTTATTTATTTTTACGTCAAAAAACTGATAAAAACTGCATATAACGTGCTATGGGGAAAAATGAATTGTGTGTACATTTTCAAAATTCTGTGATCCCTACACTAAGTCATATACTACTTAAATTTTGAAGAGAAAAAATTTTAAAATTGATAATTGACTGATTGAAATTGATACTCAGGTACAGTTTTCCTCTATCTATGCACTAAATTCCGTTTGTATAGTATTATGTACTTCATATTTTGATACTGTATCCTTTAAGCAAAAGATTTGTACACATTCTTTTAGAAAATCCTTTAGCAACAAAAAAAAATGTTTTACGTACCTCACGTAGACTCTGACCTAATGACCTGGGTTACACACAAGTCAACTGTACAAAATAAGATATGATAAGATGTTCAATTTTTGCGTAAAATATGCAAATACAAATTGTTGATAAATGTTGAACAAAACTAAAATTACTTCCGTGTATTAAATGAAAGTCTTTAGAATAAGGAAGCAACTAAAATGCAGCATTGTCAGAACAGGAACTTTCCAAGCCTATAACTTTAAAATGGTTAAACCTAAAACAAAACCTTATCAGAACGTTTTTGTAGAATATATTCTCTACTTTACTCCTTATAGAGCATACTTTTTGTAGGAATGATAGTTATGGAGATACATGGCAAACAAGTAGAAAAATACTTTTGAACAGCTCCCCACCCGCGCACCCCACTCTTGGGGATTTTTTGTGTAATGTGCATTAGATACAAATGAAAAACCTGTGAAATTTCCAAACTCCGGAATATTTTCGCTCTGTTTATCTAATTTGACTGGGATTTAACGTCTCATGAGAATTTTATTTCAAATTTATACAGCAAAACGGGTAATTTATGTGAAAGTACAGTATTACATTATTATTTCACGTTAGTCTACAAATTGGAAAGCTATGATGTTTTAGTCCACTGATTCTTAGTTTCTATAGCTCATAACATATTCCATTCGAAGCGCCATCTACAAAAAAATGAGATATTCTATGAAGATCAAGTATCGATCGAGACAGCCTTTCTATATTTGGATTTGCTTTAGATTATAACTGGAAAAGTTTGTCTGAGAGGTTTTGTTTTGAAAATAAATGGACTTACCGAAATTGGAATTTGCAAGTAGCAATTCATATGAACTAATAAGTTTTAAGTTTTTTATGAATTGCAAATAGTCAACCTATTTAAATATTAAGAATTTTTTATATAATTGGGATACAGCAACATTTAAAGTTTTCAAATTCTACACGACTATTGTTTAATTTACTTTTTAGATTTGTTGGAAATGAAACAGATGAACCAATACACTTGTTTTGACGAAATATTTTAAACTGGAAATTATTCAAGTGAAATCTAAATGAAATTAAAATGACAACATTTTTGTTAAAAATGATGTGTATTATTTCATTTGAATTTCTTCTTGACTACGATACCCCATACAAATTTTCACAATACTAGTAAATGTGGTAAAACAACTTTCATATTTCTTTAGGAGTTAAACAAACCTTATACTTTTGACAGTGTTGAAAATATTTTCCTCATAAGCTTTTATTCCTATGTATATACTCATTATGTAAATATATTCTTAAAGAAAACAAAATTATTTGAAATGGCAGTAGCAATTTGATCAGAATGTTTACCGAGAAAGTCAAGAAATAATTTTCATTTGAGTCTATAGAATATGCCTTTTTCGGATGTAGTCTATAATACGTAATGAAGTTATTTTGGAAGATTGGGAAGTCAATGTAGGGAACATAAATTGAGAAACAGCTCTATTTACCAAGTGCCATCGCACGATAAATGATTG
This sequence comes from Teleogryllus oceanicus, assembly GCA_964035755.1. NCBI lineage: Eukaryota > Metazoa > Arthropoda > Insecta > Orthoptera > Gryllidae > Teleogryllus > Teleogryllus oceanicus. The sequence goes on from CAXIVR010000002.1 coordinate 173,550,611, forward strand.
ATATTATCTCTTAAAAGCACAAGTGTTTCTGTTAAATTGTGTGTAAGAAATAAACAGCAGAATTTGGCAATCCTAGACAACTTGAATTAAGCCAACGTATAGTGGATAAGTGTTTACACTCAGAATAAGGACAGACACCAGGAAAGTGTTCTTGGAAGACTTAGAATTCTGCCGACATAAGAAGATAGAGATATAGCCCGCAATTGAAGGAGAAATTCTGCGAAACTTTAAATACATCTTACCTCACATACACATTGCTCAGAAAGGAAAAGTCACTTCATTGAATGTGCACAAAATTATTCTTGCAAATCACATTAAACTAGTTAAAAATATTAAAGAAGACTGCCTCTTCGTAAAGAATAGAATTAAGGGCAGAGTAAATTTATTATTATCTTTATTATTATCCTATTATCTTATATTTATTATTATCTTATTTATTATTACAATTTCAATTCATGTAAATGAATAAAAGTGTTCGTAGATTATTAACGTGCGTTTTATCTTTTATACGCTTTTACAACACAAGATTCTATATTAACAAAGAACAAATAAAACTAGTAGTTCTAGACAACACATACATTCCCCAATTTTTCAAACTTGCAATTTTCAAAAATTCAGAGAATTCATCAAAAGAAACTTGCGACTTTGTAAAGTCTTCTTTGCTCTCTCCGAAAAAGTAGAAAAGGAAAGAACCATATAGGTATTTTTAAATAAATTGTATTAACGTCAAGCAAAATTACGCGAAACTATCAATGTTCTCAAAAAATTGTACCTGACCTTTAAGATCGGTTTTCATTTAAGTACGAGTAATGACACAGTGTCGCATACTTTTTCACACTAGTTTTTTTTCTAATCTCTGTAGTCTATGTTAGGTTTTGGTATTACCACCTTTTCCAGCTTCAACCTAACGCCACCAAACAGAGATGTTCCATAAAATTACCTTAAAATAGTTTAAAAATTACATATACATTAAAATGAGATATGTCATGTAATTCAGTATATTTAGCACTAACCATATAAGAAAATTTAAAGATTTTTTACCTTTTTGAAAATAATGGTTTAAAATTGCCTGTTTTACACAAAATTACGATTTTTTAAATTTTTGGGGGGTACTTTACATTAAGCTTCTGGGACTTTTTACAAATTTGCAAAAAAATGGCTCCATCATTTTAATTAAACTTTGAAGTGGGATTGTTGAGTTTAAGAGAATAGTGCATATATCATGTTCGTTGAAAACTGAATTTTCGAAAATTCAAAAGTTCAAAATGTTTTCGAGTCTTCCTACAACGAAATATTAAAGATACAGATTTTTCCCCTTAATGAAATCTGTACCTTAAAAATACAGAAGAATTTAGAAATAATGTCATGTACAATTTTTCGAAAATTTGAGTACTTTTCACGTAATTTTGCGTGAAAATACGGGCAAAAGTACGTGCAATTTTTCGCACCACTAGTTTTAAAATGCGGCTAAAACAATTCGAGGAGGAAGTCTGTTTTCATGCGAATAAATTTGTTCGTTTAGAGCACTTAACAGCAATATTGGCAATCATCATTTTTACTTATCCAGTTTTCCTTCAGTAACTCGTCCAAGAAACATAATGAAGTCAATACCACATGCCTACGCATCTTGTCTTTGACAAAACTAAGTAGATAGCTCCGCATCTGGCACCTCTTTACTGTGTTCAACTTACAGGCGTCTCTCCGCCGTGCAGCTTTGCCGCCTTGCGGGGGTTAACTCGAAATTGCCCTGGCGCTGACCCGGAATGTCAGACTTGCTGCACCGGCGGCGGGCAGCGCGTCAAGGGGCGCTCTCGGGCTATGCATGCTGGAGCGCGTGCAGGGACGCGTGGCCTCCTAACGCCTCGGCCTGAAAGCCCTCCTCCAACCCTCCTAGGTGATTTGCATTTCGTGTACGGGAGCTCATGAAAGGCTGCTGTTGAAGGGCTTGGGACAGGACTGCGCTAACCCATTGTTTCGCAGTTTAAGGGAAACCTCATTTTAGTGCAAGGAAGCAGTGTACTTATGACCTTCCAAAAGATATTACTCAAAACATGATTAATTCGTAGAATTCGTACATGATTAATTCGTACGAATTCGTGGTTACTAATTCGTACTTATGACCTTCCAAAAGATATTACTCAAAACATGATTAATTCGTAGATGTGAATCCAAAATTTAGTATTACAGGGCACACTTAAAACGCAGTCATTTATGATTTAAGATATTTCCCCAAGCCCTTAAATTGGTGACTGAGTCATAGAAAATACTGTTCTATGTTGAAAGATAGCATAGAGTATATATCAGGCTCAAAGACAGAACAAGGTCATTGGTAAAACATCACCAGAATGCACCGTTAGTTAGAACGTGTTATGGCTGATTTAAATAAGTCGCAGCTCGGAATATTTCGATAGTGAGCGTTTTCGACCTTTTAACCAAAAATACTACGTTTATTGTTAAAATAAATTCATATTTTCAAACAATTTGAATGATGAAAGACTGTGAATAAGATAGCCAACATTTTGTATAACTCAGATTTAGAAATGAGACAAAGATAAATGGAAACGTCATCTATTGAAGTTCAGAGAACTGAAAGTATGCGCTTCGAAAGTGTACTTGCTCGTGATTATATCATTTTTAATCATAATAAAAAAATTCTAGGCTAATCTTTTGTGTCTTTAAAATATGAAGTGGAAAATCAGGTAATCGACTATTTGTCATCAAATAAGTTCGAAAAGTTAAGTATTAAATAAAACCCCAATACACCTGCATGATATTAAACTAACATAGAAATCGCATAAGATTTTTAACTACATCCATTAAATAACAATTGGTTTAGTACTACCCCGGTATATTTCTCTAGCTCTCTCGTCAATCACTCGGGGCTGCTGAGTGTCAACCTTTTCAGACGTCAGTGGAACATACGAAGGCGTATCTTGAAGCTGATGGTGTGCAATAAGCTGAAGCTAGCGCGAATCCTTTCTAAGGGTAGAACGAGGTATAGATCTCAAAAGCAGAATGATGAAGAAAAAGAAGAAGAAGAAGAAGAAGAAGAAGAAAAAAGAAGAAGAAGAAGAAGAAGAAGAAGAAAAGAAGAAGGAAGTTGGTAATAAAGATGTACTTAGTTCTGAGTGTAGGAAAGGAATGAATCTTAACATTAACTGATCTTAACAGGGATGTGTTTTCCGGGTAGTTCACTACAGTGGAGGTTTGCCGTAGCCGTCCAGTATGATTGATGGTAGGGATGGTAATAAGAAAAGAATAATGATGAGTGATGTATGATTTTCGATATTTGAAACGGGATACGTGAAGGAATGCGTCGCCTATCACGATGCCAATTTCATGCAAACCCCCCGCATACTGGAAGATGTTCCAACTCCCGACGCTACTGAGGCATGCAAAAACACAAATGACGTGATATTTGAAATGAATATATGTGAACTTCATTCGAAAAAACTAATAGATAATTACCGCAATATCATACATCTGAAGGAGAAAAGTAAGGTTGATGATTTTCTTAAAAATAGAATTATCGAGCACTTTGACATATCGAGTTTTCATTATCCGTGGAATAATATAGTATTTTCTGATTTTTGAGGCTTAATTTCTCTACCACAGCAGTGTTATATTGAAGCTATCTTCATTGCTATTTTAGAGTAAAACTATGTAAGAACATGCAAAAAGTATTGGTATGTTTTCAATATTCTATCAAAACTGTTGTAAGCAGACATCTCGGTAAAACGTTGCGCAGAACAAAAATAATCATGATTTCTTCATGTTAGCAGCGTGATAAACTTTTAAATGGAAGTTTTAAATATATTTTCCTCAAGGATTTTTGAAAAATATAAGCGAAATGAACGCTTTGTTTCAGAAATTGGGAACGTTGGTCTTCTGAAATGAAACATTATTGTCTTAATTTCTTTTGGGGGTAAAAAAATAATAATGAAACATTTAAATGGATTAATAAATTTGGAATTAGTACAATTAAATGGTCATTTAAATTACTGTAAAAAAATAAAATATTTCAATATTTATCGAACATCATCTCACAATTAATCATTAATATGAATCTAGCTCTGATTGCGAAGCATTCGTCGTAACATTAGCAATTCGGTGGTAAATTGCCATATACACATCTATACAAATAAAATACAACTGCTGCGGTTCCTGAAGTAACACCACACATTCAGAGTTTCGTTTCAACATAGCGTGTATATATTAGTTCCTTTTATGTACTCAGTTGTTGCTCGTGACTTCATCCAATGTCTCGTGGCGACCAAAGTTTTTCACCTCTCTTGTCATCAACAGTCGTCGGCCATACGCCGTTTTGGGGGGCAGATATAAATACTTGTATTTAAAAAACCTGTTTAAAACCATTTTATAATTGAATAAACTGTATTTTGAGTTTTTAAAAATGAATTTGAGAGATATATTTAATAACTTTAAAATGCATGCCCAAAAAACTCACAAATACAGCTATTCAAGTATAAAAAGGATTTAAACTATTTCAAATACAAGTTAAATACTCAATCGTTACGCCATCTACGTTGCGGTAAAGCGTATACCGTCCGATTCATTTGCGGGTTTGATAGTAATGGATGGGGAGTGATTTACTCAAGTTTGCAGTTAACCCAAAGGAATCATGCATTTTTAGGCGAAAAATGCTTCGTCCCTCTTCATCGGAGGGGAAATAAATCCAGCTGTCAGTGTAGATTCTGCCCTGTAGAAGATCCTCGAGCCTAAAACAAGCCTCTAAGCTGAATTCAAATCACCTGTTTCGTCCGCGAGCAATACCTTCTTTCTCTGCTAAATGGCAAATGAGGATAGCGAAATTTGCGCGGTTAGGTAAAAAAGCTTGCACGATGGCCTGATTTATTGATTGATTGATTGATTGGGTGGTTGGTAGTGATTCCGGACGCGCCAATTACTGGGTCATTAGTCCGAAGTTTAGTGCATGCTTTTTTCCCTGGGGAGGTGGCGGTGATCTTCTCCGTTGGATGGCGAGACCGGCGCCGACCTATCGGCGGGTTTCCCACAACTAGGTATCACCTACCGGTGGCCACCGCCTCAGTCTGGACAAGCTCTAAGCTCCGCTGGCCTCCCGGCATGTGTGGTAGTGGTGCTTGTTGAGTGTAAGTGTGTGTAAGGGAAAGGATAGAACAAGTAAGAGGAAGGAGAGATCGCGCGTGGCCCATGGCCCGTTTGTTAGGTCTCCCCAGCATTCGCCTGGTGTTGATGGAGGAAACTACAGAAAACTAACGATTAGGTACCGGCCGCTAGAATTATCCTCGAAACAGTGGCTGAATTTGACCCTAGCCTAAATAGTTAGTGTCAACCGTCAGAGTGGAACCTTAGATCTCCCGGACAGAGGCACTGCATTGACGCCAGTAGATGCCTGAGCCACGTCTACCAGGGTTTGATGGTCTGAGGCTTGCTACGTAAAATAAGGCATCGTTGATTTATTAATTGATACATCATTAAAAGCCACAAAACCTATGAAACTGAGAGGATATATCTGTGTGTGTCTCCCGGAGTTTGACCTCATAATGATAAGAATACAGAATAAATTGAATATAATATTAAGCTGACATTGAAATTCAAGGCTATTTATTTATTGGACAGTAAAACGATTGAATTCTATCTATTATAAAATGGAAAAGTTTGTTGCCTCTCCGCTCGCTCCGCTCTATTCCTCCCCAACTACCGCTGTGCTCTTCACCACCACTTTGCCGCCTCAATCAGCTCCATCCATTTCTGCCTGTCAATCCACTATCTTCAACACCTCGATATCTCTGCCCCACCTGCCCCTCCCGTCAGTCCCTCTCTGGCAGTCGCCCTCTTTATTCATCCCGCATTTCTCTTCTTCGCCTGGTTCCCCCAGGTTCGCCCTGTTCAACTCTCTTTATTCATACCGCATTACTCTGCTTGCCTGGCACCCTGCTAGCCGTGACAGTACAAGCATTGCAGATTGCATTAAACAAAATGCCTCTTGGAACCCTTAGAGTTTGAATTGTGAATAAATATCTCTTAATGGTACATATACCTCAATAGGATTTCAGTTCCCATATTGTAATAGACTTTTCTCTTCTTTCTTTACAAGATTCCATGCCTGAAGTTTTATTTCATACACATTACTCAAGAAATACAACCCATCTAAAGTGAATAAAATACTCATTCATTTATTCATATTTTTTTGTTGCATTGTATTTTTTTTTGGTATTTTGAATTTGATGGAGTATAGTTGATTGAATCGAATATGAAAAACAGGTAGTCAGTATGGGATCAGACTATGATTGAGTCAATTATATTGTAGTGAATCACAATATGAATCCATTATATATATGTGTGTGTATATATATATATATATATATAATATATATATATATATATATATATATATATAATACAGACTAATAATACAAACCGTCTTGTCGTCGTTGAGTCTTGAGAATGGTCCCTGTGAAGTGAATGTTATTTTAAAAAGAGTTATAAAGCGGTAATAAATATTTCTTCTTTGTTTTGCTCGTGTTATTATATGTTACAAGAAGATATAATTTAAGTCAATTGCAGGACCATTCTAATTACAGTTCAAGTACACCGTACTAATTGTAAATACAAGCGCAGTAGTTTCTTGCTGAAGCAGCTCGTCCTGTGTACGCAACTCAATTTCGTAAGCGGTTTACGTAGCCTGTTTGCATCGCAACGACGACTAACCGCGCTTCCTATGACATCCGAAGCTATCGCTCGCGGCTCTGTCTGAATGCCCCAGCGTCGCGACGCCTCCGGCTGTCACCATGAGGCGTCTGGCGGCGATTCTCAGGGGGCGTCGGCGGCCGTCGGCGCCTCCTCCTCCACCGCCGCCGCCGCCGCCACAAGTCCGGCTTTCGATCCGCCGCGTCGCCCATGAGATAATTCGGATGCCGCCGCCGCCGCTGCCGGCGCCTTCTGCATCGGCGCAGGCCGCTCTATAATGCAGGCGGCGAGGCGGACGCGCCGTGCTGCGCTCGCCCTGCTGCGTCAGCGGTGCTGCAATGGCGCAGCGTCGCTTCCGCATGTGGATGCCGGAACGGCACCTGGGCCATTTGCCTGGGCTATTGTTTTCGTTGCCGGCCTAGTTTTTTTTGTTGTTGGTTGCCGGTCTAGGTTATTGTTCTCGTTGGTTGCCGGCCTAGGTTATTGTTCTTGTTGGTTGCCGGCCTAAGTTATTGTTCTTCTTGGTTGACAGTCTAGGTTATTGTTCTCGTTGATTGCCGGCCTAGTTATTGTTCTCGTTGGTTGTCAGCCTAGATTATTATTCACGGTATTCAACCTTGGTTATTATTTTCGTTGGTTGTTGACCTAGGTTATTATTCTCGTCGGTTGCCGGCCTGGTATTGTTCTCGTTGGTTGTCACCTAGGTTATTATTTCGCTGGTCACCTAGGTTATTATTCTCGTTGGTTATCGCCGGTTATTATTCTCGTTGGTATCGACCTGGTTATTGTTCTCGTTGGTTGCCAGGCCTGTTCTTGTTGGTTGGCAGCCTAGGTTATTGTTCTCGTTGGTTACTGGCCTAGTTATTGTTCTTGTTGGTTGCCAGCCTACGTTATTGTTCTCTTTGGTTGTCAGCCTAGGTTATTATTCATGGTATTCAACCTTGGTTATTATTTTCGTTGGTTGTTGACCTAGGTTATTGTTATCGTCAGGTTGCCGGCCTAGGCTATTGTTCTCGTTGGTTGTCATCCTAGGTTATTATTCACGGTGATCATCCTGGTTATATTCACGGTGGTCAACCTAGGTTATTATTCTCGTTGGTTATCGACCTGGTTATTGTTATCGTTGGTTGCCAGTTCAGTTAGAGAGCAGTCAGGTCAGAGATCAGTTAGTCAGCGGTGGTCGATTCAGTTATAGAGCATGTACCTTGGTACGGAGAAGAGGAGTTACTGTAATGGGGACTATGCATATTTAATGTACTGATATGGTCTAAATAAGCGATGTCAACTCAGTGATCAAGAAGTAATATTGTTCTCCTTGGTGCAGGCAGGAGAACACCAAGCATAATGGTGTCCTCCATGCACTACTTCCAATCGAAGACTGCCAATAATTTTTGAATGGCATAGTAATGATAGTCAACTGAAACATGTCAACACGCATGATTGTTGTTTTCATTGTCTGAATTATTGAGCGTATTTCGGCAGTCACTTTCTTCACAGCGCAGACTGACTCATGGGGCGTGTGGAGACACACCGCTGCGTACGTTGTTTCGCAACAGTGCTTATGATTTTTTGAAACGGGATCTG
>CAXIVR010000002.1:173558984-173590506 GCA_964035755.1 Teleogryllus oceanicus
TAAAAATGGGGTTTAGCCCCTTTTCAAAAATCTGCCAGAAATTTTACGAAACCCTTAAAAAACGTTTTTTCCAAATTATAAAAGCTATTGAATCTTCTAAATTAATTTTTCCTTTTCTTTTATTTTTAGGGTAAAACTTTGCTATAACGACTTTTTTGAAACCTGTTTTTAATAAAAGTTCCCGGGTTGTTGTGGGAGCCTTTTTTATTACTTTTTGAAAAATTTAACGTTATAAAACACCCTTAATTCTTTGCTTCTATTTCCTTTTTAAAAAAAAGGGTTTTTTTTTCCCCCCATAAAGTATTCCAAATTTTCTAACTTATTAAAAAGAAGGGGGTGTTTTCATTTTCCCCCATTTTTGGGAAGTTTCATTGATATTCTCCCCCGGGGTTTTTTCTTTTTTTCATTTTACGTTTCAATTATTTCTTTTTGTAAAAGGCATTGGGGTTTTGATTGTGACCTATCTTCAAAAAATTACATTGGGGTCATATAAAAGATCTTTTTTTTTTCTTTTTTCTTTATTACTTTTATTCTCTTTGTCATTTTCTTTTTGAGTTTCAGATCTTTAAAGGTTCCCCTCCTGGCCCAAAATTTTCCAATTGTCTGTAAAAAGGTCCCAGTTTCTTCGTGGGCTTTTTAATCTTTCCCAATTCCTTTTTGTATTAGTTTTTTCTTTTCTCTTTTTTTTTTTCTAAGTAATTTTTGATAGAATTTTCTTTTAGTATCTCCAGCTATCTCATCTCCAGATTTTAACCTTTTCTTTTTTGTTTTTATTCCTTTTTCCAAAAAAGGGCTTAATCTGAGTGTTATAATCTTTTCAAATTACTCCCCCACAAAGCTCATCAAAGGTCTTCCTTTTAGTTTCAGAAAATCATGGATTTTTATCTTTTTTCTTGAGATGGGACTTTGAAAATTCTTTTCAGAGATTCCCGTTTTGGCTGTTTTATAATTTTTTCCCACGGGCTATAAGGGGTCTTTAAAAACCATAGTGACGGAGATATATCACTGCCCTGTAAACTAATATTTCTAATTTGGGTGCAATTTTTTGTTTTTAAAAAATAATCTATCAAGAATTTTTTGCCACCCAGTTAAATTTATTTATACCTTTTTCTAAATAACGTATTATTATTTTGAAGCATTAGAAATGAAATTCCCCTAAGTTCATCCCATTTTATTGATATTTTCTTTAAAAAGCATCCAACAACATTTTGGAATTATCTTTTTCCATTGTTCTTCTGGTGCTAAACTGTGGGTACAGTTAATTCCTCTTGGAATTTGGAATGGTTTAAGTATTGTCACTTAATATGTATATGAAGGTTTATTTTTCCATTTCAATCCATTAATAAAAAAAAAGCCCCATCTGCTCTTTTTTGGTGCTATCCTGTATTTTGAGCTTAGGATCTTTTTTTTACCCTTCTTTTTTGTTTCAAAATAACTGCAATTTTTCATTCCTCCTTTTAGCTCTTTTAATTCTGCCTCATTATTTAGCCTTAAATTCCATATACCTAAAATTAGTGTATCCTTATTCCCAATTTTTTCCTTATTCTTGCTAAATTGTTATAGTACCCGTTTTTCATTGAAGCTTTCAGAAAGAATTTTTTAAAGGGTTAACCCTTTTTTGGGGATTGTGATCTGACGGGCCGCTGTCTTAGGGCGACCCAAAAACCTGAGCTCCCCCAGGGTTTCCTTTCCTTTTTCTGGCCATTAGAGATTTTTCCCCTTTTTAACCTGGCCCAGGTTACGGCTGTTTGTGCAGGTCTTTATCGCGGGCTGCCGTTGGGTCCTCTTCGGGTATTTTTCGTCAGTCCTCTCCCGACCTGTCGGCAAGAGACCCTACCAGTAGTACCTACCGCCGCAAACTCTCGGATCAGGGGGTCTAAAGCTCCCCCCCAAAACTAAAAGGTCTTCTCCCTAGGTGGAAGTACGTATTTCTTTAAAAAGACTTGCTGGAACAGCCTTTGGCTCAAAGTCTTGAACAGCTCGTTCTACCTCTTTTGCCCTTCATATCTTAGGTCCACTAAAGAAAATTCCGAAAATATCAATTCGCAGACAATAATGAGGCCATGGGATAAAGCAATGTTCCACATCAAAAACGGGAGGTTCTTTACAGATGATTATTATCAAATGAACCACTTGTTTTCATGTTTCAACCTTCAAAAAATTTTAAGGGTAATTTTCCACGTGTATCCTCATTATTCTTATTTTTCTCCATTAATACCATTAAAACATTTGCCCTTTATTTATCGATTTCTTTCCCCCTTTTTTGTCAAAAATGCTTTAAAATTTACTTCTTTAAACTAAAAAAAAAATTGAATTTTCCCATTCCCCGTTCGGGAGAATAGATGGTACAAGATGTAATGGAATTTCAAGACTCTTTTCCCCTGGTGTTATAATAGATTTTTGAAAAAGGTTTCATAACAATTCAATAAAACCTTCATTTCAATCTTATCTGTTTGAAAAATAAATTTGGAATTAATGAATTGATTCCTTTTTTTTTTCTTTGGAGATTTGCCCCTTTTAACAAAATCTAAACGTTTGCAAAATCATCAAAAATTTATAAACATTCTCTTTTTGTGATTGAGAGAATATCACAAACCCAAGATTTTCAAAAAAAAATCAGATTACTAATTCCTTTTTTAAAATAAGGAATTTCAAAACCAAACTACAATGGTAAATAATAAAGTTTTTTAAAAAAGATTAATTTAATTGAATTTCAGTGAAATATTTATTTTCTTATTTTTTGATTCTCGGTGTAATCCACGTATATCCCCCTCATATCCCCCCAAAATATTCATAAACCATAATTAATTAAATTTTCTTGTACTGACATTCTTAATGTTCCCAAATTTTCAATTTTTTAAAACAAATGAAAATCAAAATGTGAATGCTAAATATATTTAGATGAAAAAATTAAAAGGACTTAATTTTTTTAAGAAAGTGACTGAATGGGATGTAAAAAAAAGGACAAAGATACAAAAAAATGGCGTCAAGAAAATTTGATTTTACCCTCAAAAATTGTAATGACTTACCTCTTTTTTTTTTGCCCTTATGATAGGACTCGTATTTGCTTTAAGTTTATCATATAAGATTTAAGGGTAGGGTCCTCGGCTGAAGAAAAGGCAGAGAACAGTACATTATTTTAAATAACAAGAATGCCATTTCTGTAAATATTTTTTCATTTTTTCATAATTTCCATGCAAATGTCAATATTATGACTGAGGGATTTATCTTTTTCCCTCCGAGCTTATTCAATTCAACTTATAGGTTTGGGGAATATCACAAATCTTTTTTCGTTTCTTTAACATCAAATTGATAAGCTACATTTTTTTAATCCTCTCTATACCTCATAATTATATCAAAAAAGATCAATTTTTTTTTCGGATGCAGAACCAAGGAAATTTTCTGTAAGTCATTAAAAATTGGATAACGAACATTTTTTGTATTTCTCGTTTGAAAAACAATGAATATTAAGTTTTCATTCTTTAAAATTTTTTTATAATTTTGAAACAACTTTTTTGTAATATTTGAACCATTGAAAAATTGGTAAAAAAGCCGTATTAAATACATATGTATTATCGTGGGGTATGGCACGTGCTGCGTATTGAAAAAGGAGTCAACAAAAAATGAATGACAATTTTTTTAATTAAACAGATAAACTCATTGGGAAGACTACCCTTTTTTAACAACAATACCTTTTTATATTAATCAATTTAGTTTTAATGTATCATATTGTACACATATTATAAATTTTTTTTAAACTTTAAATACTGTTGAAACATAGATTAAATTGGATACATATATAATTTATTTAAATTTTAATTAACACTTTTTTAAAAATATAGACTTTTTGATAAATTATTTTTAAATTTAGAGGTTATTTTCTACAGGCCATATAATTAGGTTTGGGGGTTCTGTTGGTCATAAATTCAGTTATTGATGCATTTTGCAAAAAAGAATATTAAATTTTTTAAATTCATTTAATTCCCCTTTTTATATTTGGAAACTGACCACAATTGATGTGAGGACGAGGGGCGGTTATTGGTTGGTTGGCGCGTAAACTTTTGGATGTACGTAAGTTTGTACATTTTTTTCCGGGAGATGGGGGTGTCTTCCCTCGCTGGATGGGGATCCGGGCCGCCCCCGTGGGGCCGGGTTCCCCAAACAGGACTTCCGTGGCTCGTTCGTTGGGGGATTGGCATTCGCGGGTTTTAATCGGGCCAGGGAAAAACTACCAATAAAAGGCCCCCGGCGCTGAATTCTCCTCTGACAGCGCCTAAATTCGACCTTGCTAAAAGTTGTGTCAAAAATCGCCTTCAGGATCAACGGACCCCCCGGTCAGAGGCCTGCAGTGAAATCAGTTGATCATTGATATTGTCTTGACATTGATAAATTTAAATTTTTACAGCCAATTTTTTGGGTTTAACTGCATGGTATTTTTATCTGTAATTTAATTGTAAATTTTAAAAAGATAAAATAGTCTGGTGGAATTGCGAAAATACAAATAAAGTACGGACAAAGAGATAAGAACGGGGAAAATCATTATAGATTTTGACAAAACTAACCCAAAAAGGGGCGAAGAACACTCCAGGTCAGGCTGACTCCCTCTACTGCTTGAACCCGACTCTTACAGCAGTGCATTTTGTTGTTTGCCTTCTGGTTTTTATAGACAACGGGAGAGATTGTAGAGATTTAACAAGTCTTGCAGATGTTTTTTGTGAGCTTTCGTCAAATTATTCTAATATTGTTGTAAAACGTTTAAAAATTTTCCCAATAGGACAAAGACAGTATCTCAATTTTTTGCAAAATTTTTTCTGTCACAATGCTCTTAATCACAATACTTTTTCAAAATTTTAAAAAAATTTAAAATTTAATTAATTAGAGTGCTGGTGATGGATACCTTATTTTAAAAAGTAAATAAAACAGATGTTGTCGGTATAAATTTTTTATATTTTCAATATAAAAATTGCCCCAAATTTCTTTTATTTTTTTAAAATTATAATTATTACTTAATATTAAATTTAAAAAAATTGGAATTATTCTCAGAATAGCTAATAATTAATACGGGGAAAATCTCCATTGAAAACACCGACATAATTTTTAAATATCTTTTATTCTTCTGTTTGATAAAAATATCGTTAAAGAATTTAAAATTTTTAAATTTTTCCAATTGTAAACTATAACATTTTACATTGATATAAAAACCTAAGGTTTCCCCAGGAAGGGCCCCAAAAATTTTCCCTTTTTTATAATTTTTTAATTTTTCTTTTAGTTTGCATTTCATATTGCTTTTTAGGAAGGTTGAATCTTTTAATATCAGTCTTGATGGGGAAAAATTACTACAGATTTGCCTAATTTAAATTCATTAGTTGATGGACAAGATGGAAGGAAGAAAAAAAAGATTTGATTTTTTTTGAAAATGTCTTACTGAATCTATTGCTGTTCATTAAAAAATTCAAACATTACGAATAAACCAGGGACCTTTTAATTTTGACAAAAAAAATTTTTAAATAACTCTAATTTGCGATTATGTGTTTTGGAACCCCCCCATATTGGACAAAATTTTTTATTTTTTATTTGGCAAATAATATATTTATAAATTAAGATACCTAAATCAGTTGAAGTTTTGATTTTCATTAATGAACAGGTATAATTTAAATTTTGTTTGGCATTATTAGATATTGATAAAATTTGTTTTTCCTTTATTTTGTGTCCCCTTTAAACCTAAATATTTAACAGGGTATTTCGTTAAATAAACATGTTTAACTAAAGTTTACCGAGCTGCGGCATACAACATGAAATAAAAGGGAAAAAAAAACTAAATTTTCCCGATATTAACGGGGAAAAAAGTAAAATCAAAGTGATCAAAACAATGTTAACTACTAAGTATTTATCAGTTCAACGAAAATTGTAATCGATTTCGGTCATGATTTAATTAGACGATTGAATTCATAAACAAATATTTTATATAATAAATCAAAAAAACCCTAATTATTGATTAAACAAAAAATTTCACTTAAAAGTTTCTTTTAAATCCAATATTAAAATAAATAATTTATGAAACATCGATCTTTTTGAAAGAAAAACATGGTCTTAGATCTGATATAATGTTTGTAAACATTCGACAAATTGATTTAGACACGAAACGTGCAAGAAAATTAACATTTTTTATTTTCATTTGGTGTATCAAAACGTATATAGTGGCGGTGAGTTTGACGTCCACTTATGCTCTTATAACATTTTCAAAAATCTAAAAACCTATTCACAGAATGGTTACATAACCTTTGATGAACAATTGCTGCTGAATATACACTTGAAACAATTTTCAAGTAATGTTTAAAAACTGGTGCAATTGATTTTCATGGATTGGGTTCTCACGCTTCTGCGGCATCACGCTAACCTTGATTCGTGGGTCCCCAAACTTTGTTCACACTGCGGCCTCTAGGCTAAAGCGAAGGGTTGTGATTGGGAAACCTGGGGTGGGGGAGCACATCCTCATTTTTCGCACATCCCCTTTTGTTCTTTCCCCTGAAAATCGATAATACGACCGCAAAAAGGGAGGGGTCTCAGGGCATCAACTATTATCCCCTTTGCGGGGAGGTCTGGTTTCATTTACGACAGTGGCAAGTTTTTCGACACTGCTGTCAGCTGGTCGATTATCCATTGGAGGAAATTCTAGGCCACTGGTAGTATTTTCTTTTTCCCCAAATAACCCGGCTCCTGCAGAAACCCTAAAAAACGGGCCGGCCCGTGCGCCTTTTCCCTACCCTTTCCCTTTTCATCCTCCTCCCCACACACTCAAGCACTTACCAAACATGCCGGAACCGTCGGGCTTGAGTTTGTCGGCTGGGGCATTGCCCTTGCTGGTGCGAGATAGCTGGTTGAAAACCCGGGCTGCCGAGGGTATGTGGGCCCCGGACCCAATGGGGAAAGAACCCTCCACCCCCCGGGGAAAATCGTACTCATTCCGGGACTAATGTGTAACTAATGTATTTTTACACTTCGGAATAACGCGCCTCATGTTGCTCGGGGTTTTGTAATTTCACTAACAACCAACAACGACCGAAACAATGAAACCATGCCAAGCGCGACCCCCCAAGGCGGCCGACTCCGGGTTTGGGGGTGGATTACCTTGTAGTGACGATAAAAAAGAAATAATACGAATCAATTTTGAAATTTTTCGTGTCACACAGCTTTGCAGGCCTAAACTTAGATATTCGTGGATTTCAAGGTTATCTGATGGTACAAATTTATTTTTCCCCCGGGTTGTTTCCCCAAACTGCTCTACTGCTAGAATCTCAAAATAATCGGTCCTTTTAAAAAAAGATTTTCCCCAAAGGGGACACCACCTAAAGTAAATTTTAACCCCGCGTTTATCAGCGAATCTTGTCGCGTTTCCCTGATTTTCCCTAAAGAGCCTCTAACGCTGGGTATTTAAAACAAGCCTGTTTGATTTTCGTGTTTAAGCGCATCTGAAGCCAGACGTCCCCCTATTTTTTCCACCAACGGTTGGCGTATCTAACCCCCAAACCCTCACGGCTATCTGTTTCCCCCTTGCGTGGTCAGACCATTTTGAATCAACCCCTTTTTTCGCAAGACCGTGTCATCGGCGTATCTGACCTCTTCTAGGGGACTGAATTCGAAGGTAATGGAACCCTTTAGATTCCATGAACACGTACCCTCAAAATGAAGGTGTTTACTACGTGACGGTTTACCAGAGTTGCAGTCCGCCAGTCGCTCGCGTTTGCCTTGGGCTTAGGAAAACGTCGATACTTCCCCCCAGCAGTTTGGTCCTCTCCCCCCAAAGTATTTTTCCCCCGCTCTCCTGGCTATATACTTGGGAACTACATGTGAAAAATCAAGTTTCAATCTGGAATCAGATGTCTGTAGGCAATGAAATGTGCGAAGGAAAAAAGCCCATAAAAAGGTGTAAAAGGGGAAAATTGACTCGTCTGGATTTGAGGCTGGAGGGTGTGGACATGGGGAAAAGGAAACAAATAGATGGGGGAAAGGGGGAGATGGAAAAAATTAAAAGAGGTGGGAGTCGGGGTGAGACAAACAAATAATGGACGGAGGTTGAGGGCAAATGGGCGGGCCCCTAGAAAGAAGTTAAAGGGTCAAAAAGGACGAGAAGGGATTGGCGGGTGGAAAATAAAGGAGGGGTGGGTGTGGATGAGATGTGATGTAAGTTTTAAAAGACGGGAAAAAAAAAGGGGCCATTCAAATTAGATACCCGGATGAACTCTATCATTGTAACTGTAAATACAATGATTTTTGGACTAACGGCCTCAGCGATATCAACACATTTGAAGAAAAAAGTATAATGAGGTAAAAGTGGTGCATGTAGAAAAAGTAAAGATCTTCTCATACACAATCAAAGAAAACCTTTCCTTTTTTGCAGTGTTCTTGTTCCGGTGACTATGTCGGATGCCCCAAGCTCACGTTTCAATCTTGTCATTTTTTCCGGCAGATCAGCCTGGGGAAGACCAGGGCCCAGAAGGTCAAAACGTCCATCCACCCTTTTCCCCTTCCCCCGGTTTCCAAACATTCGCAAGACTCTGACCGCAAGCCAACGGCCCCGTTGATCACCCGTTCCTTTTTTCTGTGGTTAAAAGTCGATTGATTTTCTGTTTCCGGGGGGTCAACTGAGGTCATTAGTCCGGGAGTGTGTGCATGTTTTTCTCGGGAGGGGCGGTGATCTTCCCCGCTGGATGGCAACCCGGCCCACCTCCGTCGGCTAGTGGGGTTCCCACAGGACTCCCCCCCGGGGGGGGACCGCCCCAGCCGGGACAACTCTGCCAGGTCCCCCGGAATATGATAGTGTGGTGTTTTTTGGTGTAATTTGTGTGTGAAGGGAGGATAGGACGAAGAGAAGGACGATCGCGCGCGGCCCGGGCTCGTTCTAGGGCTGCCCGGCATTCGCCTGGTGTTGATCGGGAAACGGAAACACCGACCGACAGCCGGCCGCGGGGTTCTCCTCTGAAAGGGGCAATTAAAAAACTGGCTAAAAAGCTGTATCAAAAATCCTGCCCCCGTGGGGGGGGAACCCTGGGCCCCCCGGTCAGGCGCTGCATAGATCGTTGATGCCTACTACTCCGGGTCAAGAGATCGACTGTGACTACAATCTGTCGGAGAACTGCCCGAACCACCATTCTCATTTGGCAAAAGCCTCAGCGCCAACGGCATCGGCGTCGCGGCGGCGGGGGGGGCGCGTGTGCGTGGCCCCCGGCTCTCCCCCCAAACCGCAGCAACTTTCGCCTTATCTAAAGGCGCGAAGCGCGCCCCGCGCCCCCCCGCATGCGACGCATAATCATCGCGCAAACACGGCCGGGCCCCAGACGCAGCGCGAGACGCGATCCCGCGCGGCGGCCGAGGCGGCGGCGGGGGAAAGGCGCCGGTGAGTCAATGGGTGGGGGGGGTACCTCGGGGGGCAGGGATAAACGAATAATAAAAAATAAATGTATTGAAACATCCCCCTAACCACTTCAATTTTTGGGGCGTTTCGTAACCCTTTAAATATCAAATAACATGGGCGTCAGGAAAAAGGTTCGATAATTTTTAACTATTATTCTCTGAAAAAAAATTGAATTTTCCGCTAGCTGGGTCGAGGGGTCACGTCAAAATAACCCTTTTTTCCTTTAATCGTTGCAATCTGCCATCTATACAGAATGGCGAGAATCGAAAACAGAGATTTGATCTCTTTTATTAGGGGGTTGGGCCCTAAATCTTTTTATCTTTCTTTCAAAGAAACTTAATGTTTTTTTCTATCAATGTAGCAAATTAAAATGAAAAAACTTTACATTGAAAACTTTTTATCTTTCCCGGGTTTAGACCCCCGATTCGGGTCTTTGCTCTTGATTGGTGGTTCCTCGAAGAAACGCCTTCCTCTCCTTTTGAAGCCCCGAAACCCCAAGTCAAACCACGAACCCTTTCTTCTTTAAAAAAAACACCGCCGATTCCCCTTTCTCCCCCTCAAATATTTGTTCCAGCTCCACTATATTATGTCCGATGCCCGTTCCCCCGTATAAATATCCATCTTTTTGATTACACCGAAAAACAAATCTTTTAGTTTTTTTTCCTTTTGCGAAAAAAAAACAAAGCCCGTATTGTTTGTAAACCCGCCTTTTATCAGTTAAAGAATGTTTAAAAGGTTACTCAAAACCCCAAGTCTTATTTTGATGCACAGCAAAATCTTGGAACTCGACACTTCCCAAATCTTAGAAATCCCGTTCCTTCTGGTTCTGCCACGAAAATATTCAAGTCGAATTTTCCCCCCGTCCGATTCTTGCCACCCCCAAAAATTTTAAAGCCCCAACATCCAAAAATCTATTCACGAGTAACCTTACCGTCGACATGCGAGAAAGAATTTTCCTCCCCTTTTTAAAACCCACAATGCCTCGCCTTTCTTTTATTTAAAAATCCCAAAATTCCGTTTTAATAATCATTTTCTGGGCGATGAATGTTTGTTTATCTGACAACAACCACGCGTCGTTACAACCCCTATTTCTATTATTGCCCCAACCCTTTCCCAATTTAAAAAATATTCTGTAATAAAAAAGTCCCCCCTAAGTATGTCACAGTATTGTTATTTATTCACTCGTTCAGGAAACGGGAATTTCATTTCGCTTTTCTTTTGCTTTTCTTATTTCATTTATTTCCTTCTTTGTTCTTTCTTCATTTCATTCATTTCCTTCATTTCTTCCCCTTTAATTTTTTTTCCCCTATTTTTCGTTTATTACTCCCGTTTTCCCCCTCAAAACAGGAACTGAAAACGGGTTTTTCTCAATCCCAATGCCTGCGGGGGTTTTTTTTAATCAATGAGGATTTACTAAAAATGATAATCAGTCTTGCTTTCCCCCGAGAATGGACTGGAAGGAAATGGCCCCCTTGGGCCGTTTGGGTGGATATGCCATCCCCATGGAATTAATTGGGAAAACGACAAATTAAAAAGATGCGTCTGGGTTTTCAATCCCCAAGTATACATAATGGGTTTCCCTAAAATTGAAAATCCACCAAAAAATGGGATTCGCACCAGAACCTCCTTGTTTAATCTTTGGGTTTTAACTCTTTCCCAATTATCCCTTATTAATTAACGAAAACCTGGCCCTAATAAGTCTTTTCTTTTAATACTGATGATCAAAATTTTCGATCCATCCAAAATTTTAAAATAATTCTTTTAGTTATCTACTTTCTCCGTTATTTTTCGATAAAATCAATACCATTTCCGAGTCCATCTTTAAGCCATCATCGTATTTCCCGCCTTTGCTGCATTGGGGAAAATCGATGGGGATATTTTTATTTTAACAATTGGGGCCCCTTTGCTAATTATGTTATTAAACACAATTCATTTTTTTTATATACTCGATCCGCTGGTTGATTACCACTTTAGTATTTATCACTCCCAACTCCGCTTGGAGTCTTAAAAACAGGCCTAGTTCTTATTTAATTATTTTATCCTACTAATATCAATTCAAAAAAACATTATCAAAAATTTCACTCTTTTAAAAAAAACCCCGTCCTTTGAAATTTTTGCAACTCAAATCTTTTGTCTTTCTTTGGAAAACAAAAAAATCAAACTCCACCCATGTTTAAATAAAATAAGAAAACCAAACAAAAAGCAATATTCTTTTGGAAATACTTTAATTTGAACGGGGGCATTGATCAGTAAAAAATCTCCTGAATAACGGGCGAGTTCGTATGTTTTATGAAAACAATATTGTGTCTGGTCTAAATGGCGTGAGGATAAGGCGCCTTGGAGCTCTGAACCACTTTCTTGGAATGACATTTTTTACCATGAAATCGCTAAAGTTTTTGGGTCAATGCCCCAGCCTCCCTTGGAAAACTCTCGTCTTGTTAAACCTCCCGCGAAGTGAAGCTTTGGGTTTGTTCCAGTGAAACAGTCCCAAATTTTCCTCACGTGACTCGAATGCAAACCTCGGTGTGGCTTCAAACATGCAGTCGGCAAAATAATTAATCATTTAAAATAAACCATAATACGACAGTCTATCTCGAAGGGCTTAAAATTCAATTCATTAAAATTAAGCTTTTTTTGGACAAATTGAAAATTACAATTTATAATTAACAAAATCTCCAAAAATTGATTTTCTAAAGTTTTATCTCTACCATTCTTCCCGAACCCCTTCCTATTCTGTCTGCTCTTTGAGATAAAATGTTGATTCCTTTTACCATTTCTTTAACGTTTTTTAAAATTTTATAACGGACCCATTGTACTGAACCTTCTTGAAAATGTGTCCCAAAACAAACTGGTCTTTCTCTCTCTCTCTCTCTCTCTCTCCCCTCTCTCTCTCTCTCTCCCTCTCCTCTCCTCTCTTCCCTCTCTCTCTCTCTCGCTCTCTCTCGCTCTCTCCCCTCTCGCTCTCTCCCCCTCTCTGCTCTCTCCTCTCTCTCCTCTCTCTCGCTCTCCGCTCTCTCCTCTCTCCTCTCTACTCTTACTTTTCTCCTTTCTATTTATTCTATTAAGCTTTTTCTTTCTTTTTTTCTTTCTTCCCCTTTTTTTTTTCTCTTCTCCCCAATGTTTTCTTTTTTTTCTTCTCTTGACCTCTTTCCTTCTTCTCGATGTCGCAAAAACCCATAACTGCAGGGAAACGCTGAATCCAAAACCTTTGCCAAAAAGTAAAAGGGGTTGTCTAATAACCAAATGACAGGCAACAGGGTTCGGATCGGTAATACTTTAACGGATGGGTGGATGGTGGGATGGGTATGCAAACCCTCGATATCGTTTAAATGGAAAAATTCTTTGCCCTTTGAAACGTGGGTTACCCCAAATTTTTCGTCATATAGAAATATTCATAAGTATTTAAAAAGTTTTTTGAATGTGCTGGGGTTTAAAATTTTTTTGCATGAAAAGTTTTTGTTCATTTATTGTACCCATTCCCCCGACCTTTCCATATTAATATAATTCCTTTCCTCCTCTTACCACATCTATTAAAATGTTTCTGTTAAACAATTCTTAAAAACTCATTTACCATTGCTCTGAGTAAAGGATGGGGAAGAGGTGGGAAAAAAATCTCCCTTTAGACTCTCGAGACATGACGAAGAGCTCGGAAAACCGAAATTTTTTGGAAAAAATCTCGTTTTCCGATTGGCGGAAAATTATATGAAATTTTCAGCGTTGTAGAATGTATGGACGGATTCACGCATCTGCATTAGATTTTGCGCCGTACATGCTGCAGTATTTAAGCCGGATGCCACGCTGCCCCAAAAAATTTGAATTGCTCTTTGAAATTTTCATCCATTGGGGAAATACCTCTTTATTCTGTTTGGTTACTAAAAAAAAATTAGAAAATTTACTGAAATAAAAAGTTAAATCATCTGAAAGATATTCCTCTCATGAAATCATCTGTTACTTTATTTTCTATTTGTCATTATAGGGTTTATGTACTGAATGTTTTATAAAAAGATGTAAGTTCATTTACTTTTGATTTAAAAATTTGAAAGGGGCAAAAATAACTCTTTTATGAATAACATGGAAAAAATTTTAATTTTTTTCAAATTTTCCCTATTTTACACATTCCAACAATCTGGATTAATAGAATTAATGGGGGGGGTTGCCGCAGAATGGGGGGTTTTTCTATTACGGATTAAATTTAAAATTCTTAAAGAACTTTTTTAATTTTTCTATTTATTTTCAAAAAACGAATCATTTTAGAAATTTTTAAAAACCGGTGGGCAGCCGTTGACCGCTAGTAGGGGGCACGCACATCCAAAAGCAGGTAAAAATGTTTTCCCTTTTCCCTTAAACGAAGGAAATAAAAGGTCGGATCACCCTCTTATTTAATTTGATAAAAAAAATGATTCAAAATCCACGCGCGCCGTTGACCCCAAGGAACATAGGTCGCCCGACCAAAAATTCAACGCCATCTTAAAAAAAATAATGCCAGCGCTCTTTGGGGAAGAATCTTCCCCCTCTCAGGGTCTTTTTTTGGGGAATCAGGAATAGATGTTTTTGAAATGGATACCCAATCGAAGAAGATCCACAGAAAGATCGTAGAACATGGGAAAAGAAAAACGATAAATGGAAACTAATGGTGCTAAAACTGCCCTCTTTTTTTGCCCCTTGAGTCGACCCTTTGGGCAGATTTCAGTAAGGGAAAATTTATTTCTTTAAATTTAAATTTGTTACTGGAAGATAACAAATTTGAACTTTTTCAATTTTCGAAAATCAGGGTTTTTTAAAGAACATGGGAAAGCACCATTCAGCAAATTCCTTTTATATCCAACGACAAAATTTAACCAACAATTATGGGCTTTTGTTTTTAAAAAATTTTTAAAAAGTTCCCGGGTTTTATCAAATCCCTAAAATTAAAAAAAGGTTTCAAATTCAAGTGGTCGCGACATAAAACATCGTTGAAAAAAATCATTTTTTTTTTAAGAAAATCGGCCCCTTTTTAGCTGCTACGTTTTTAACAGACGGGGACAGACAGAAGGTTTGGGTCTTTTGATTTTCTATCGGACCAAAAAAATGAATTCTGGCTAACCACCTTTTTAAAAAATTTTTTTCTAAATTTAGGCTGGATTTTCCATTTTTTATCAGGACACTGTAATAAGAATTTTTTTTGCCCAAAGTTCGAGTTTTTTGCACGTTACATAATTCTAATACTCCTTAACAGAAAGGAAAAAAAAATATGGAAGAAAAATCTGGAATAAGGAGGCATGGGGTGGATGCGGAGAACGGGCAAGGCTGAAAGCAACAGCTAAATTTGTAGGCAATAGAATTGGTGTAGGAGGATGGGAAAACGAACCTTCCCCATTCAAAACCAGAGCATTTGGAAGGTTTAAGGGGGTTCCCCGGAAGAGACCTCGCCAGATAGACACTTTCTTCGATGATGCAATCCGCCTTTTCCTGAAAAAAAAGCTGCTGGGGACTTAGAATTTTTCGTGTCAAAAAAGCCTCTTGAAGTTTCCTAAAAACAGACGCCCTCTTAGTTGACTGACCGCAAATTGGGCAGATGTTTCTATTGACAAAAGTTGGCCCAAAATGCCGCCTTGGGGGCTTTAAATTCCGCACCAAATGGGCCAATGATACGCGGGCTCCCCCCGGGGCATTCTGCCCTTTCCCATATATATAATATAAAAAGGAGGAAACGTCTAAAATAAACTCGAAAACAAGTTTAAAATTTTTGCCTAATAAACCACTGGATAAAAGAATAATGAAATAAACTACTTAAATTGGTTTGAAAAAAAAAAATTTCGGCAAAATTCGCATTTCAGAAGGATAGAAAACTCCAAAAATAAAAAATTTTTTAAAAAAAATTAAAATATTTTTTAGAAAAAAAAATTAACCCATAAATAAAAAACAGTCAATTTTTAAAAATTCAGCCATCCCGAATACAAGTTTTTTGAAAAATACACTTAAAAATTTCCTGAAGAACTTATTTTCGAAATTTGACATTTCTTCCCCGGACATCCTTGTTGGTTGCCGTCACCTTTGAACGAGCGAGACCAAAAAATGCGACAATCAGACCGGGCGCAGATAGTTTTTGATCAAAAACAGTAAAAACTGTTATAGGGGAAATTATTGCGATTTCTCTTGGTTCTAAATCCCCCCAACATTTTCATGTTAAAGTGAAAAAAAAGTTAAAACCCCCACCACCACCACCCCACCCCCCCCAACAAAACCCAAAAAAACAACAACAACAAAATTTGGGAAAAAGCGCGATTAGTAATTAGTAACATTTGGCTAATATTTTCGTTTCCAGGGAAAAAACTAAGTAAAATTTTAAGAACGCAGATTTGACTTTTTTCATTTCCAATATCATTCCCCTCGCTCTCTGCACGACATAACAAAAAGCTACTTTTCGTCCCGAAGCAAAAAAAGGTGCCTCTCAATTTTGCGCTTTGAAACTGGACCAAAAACCTGATCAATTAGGGTCTTGTGAAAATAAAACTTATTTTATAGGCATATTAAGCCCTTTTTATTTAAAAAAAATGTAAGCTAATCCATTTTTTTCACTGTTTTTTTCTAGTAATCATTAGTTTTCTTTTTGGTGATCAGTTTGGCCCCTCGCCTGACTTACAAAGAACGCCGGGGTATCATCCGCATCCCCGGGCGTTTTCTTTTCCTAAATCCTAAAAAGGTATTCCGCTCAATCGCTTCTTTTTCCCCCTTGGGGGAAATTGTTTCTCGTTTCCCCCTTGTCTGTTTATAATCCCCTTCATCGATTATAATTTATCCCTTCTTCTGTTTCGAAATATTTGCATGTTCTTTTAGGCACTGGACATTCAAAACTACTGCATAAAAATTTGTGAAACAAAAACGAAAACATCTATCATGAACATCGTCTTACCTATGACAAACTTTCAGCTGGTCAATTCAGTCTCTGTCTGGGGGGAAATTTTGGCGGCCGGGTGCTCTGTGTGGGTTTTCGGTTTCCGTCAACCCGGCGAAAGCTGGGCATACTCTCCCAAAAGGGCTGGACCGCGCGCGATTTTTCTTCCTCATTTTTCCTATCCTCTCCTTACATACAAACTTAAATTCCCCCCTAATTCCCGGGGGATCGGTCGGAGCTTAGGCTTTCCCGGGTGATGCGGGGCCCCGCGTGGGGGAGTCTGGTTGGGCCCACTAGCCGACGGTAGGTCGGGCCGGATCTCCCCCATCCAGGGAAGTGCCTTTTCCCGCGCGCACTATAAACGGACTGGGGCCAAAAGTTGGCGCCCGGGAAAAACGAAAAAAACTCAATCGATGACTTAACCAAAAAGTTTCCCAAGTTCGCCTGTTTTTGTTAAGGTTTCCCTCGACCGTTAGAAAATCTATTTTCGTTGGGTTAAATTTAATAAAATTGACTAAACATTTTAAATCCTTTTACCATGGGAAAAAAAGGGGTGGAGTTGGGCTGTGGGGAGGGAAAAAGGTAAAGAATAGTGAAAAAGGGAAATTGCTGGGGAACGAAATGGTGAAAACTGATCGGGGATGCATTCTCAGCCTAATCAGTAAAAACCAGATTGACAGTGACTATTACTGATTGTTGTTATAAAACTCCACCCGGAAAGTGAATTAACTAACGAATCAGTGAAAAACGGCCATTTTGAATCGTGAAATTACTATTTAATAGTGCTTCCCTTTTTGAACGTGAAATTTATTTTTAACATAAATCTGTGAAACAATTGACCAGTGGAATTTAAAGCTTTCAACGGAAAAAGAAGGTTTTTACTTATTTAATCGATTCCAATTTTCAGACTTAACCAAAAAAATTTTGGAAAACTGTATTGTTTAAACACTTAAAAATAAATTTGATAAATACATTTAAAATAATAATAAAATTTTTAATTATGGGGGTTAAAATATGGAAAAAAAATTTGGGATATTTTTCCCTTGATATCCTATAGGGTTTTTATTTTGCAATATAAAACATAACGTATAAATAAAAGAATTTAAAGTTTAATTGGGTTTAATTGAAAAATTTTGGGGGAAAATGATCTTCTTAAAGATGTAAATTTTAAAAAAATGCAAAAAAAATATAAATTAGGCAAAGAAATTTTATAAAATTTAACCAGAAAAAAAAATTGAAAAATTTGAAATTTTTAAAGAGATTTTTCCATCAATTCATATTCAGATTCAGAGAGCAGTTGAGAATTCCCAAACAGTAGGGATGTTACCACTGCACTGCAATATCCAGTTTCTGCCCTCGGGGGAAAGAAATGCTGTTTTAACATCATCGTAGATTTAATTACATGTTTTTTCTTCAACTTCCTTGTTTTTGTTCATGCAATCCCATAACCATCCACTCCCAGAAGATAGGCATAGTAAGCAACCCCCATCGACAGATTATAATACAAAGTTAGATGATTGTGACTGAACCACATTCTTGAATAATCTCTGCCTGTTAGTGGTACTGTATTAATTGTAGTAATGTCCCCTCAAAGGTTTTCGAAAACATTAAGTAAATTTTATTTTAAAAAGCGACATTAATGTACTACATTGGAAGTAGACACCTCCTTTTCAGGTGTTTCCAGTAAAAGACCTTTCCCACAGTAAACTTGAACAATTAAATAACGATTATAATTCGTCTTTTGATTTATTGAAATACGGGTATTCTGACATATTGGTTCAAAATTTGCAGGTGGAAAAACTGTGCATTGTTTATACTGACTCAGTACATATTCAGTAGTTTCTGAAGTATTCTCAATGTCACTCTTGCCATACAAAGCCGAGTACGATAAGATTCATATTATCTGAAGAGAAGGTGTTGGAGGATACCATGTATGTTCTTTGAGGTACCCCATTAGAGCACGATGTTCGTGCCTGCCGTGTTACCAGCTGATAAGCACTGATCCCAAGTGCACCGACAGTGACGATCTACGATAAGGCTTTTTATTCATCAAGCAGAATTACGCATTTAGATACACTCACGCAATATTCAGTGAAAACCCCAAAACCTTCAGCTGCCTCGGATACACTACTTCATTAATTTATACTTCAGTATTATCTTTAGGGAAGAGGTAAAATGCATGACTCATTGCTACGTCGAAAAGGAATCGTAAGTTCAAGGAAAAGGTAGTTGCGAAACATAATTGCGATAAGATGGCGAGGACATAATTGAAATTGCATATGCCATTAGAAAGCGAAGAGAAGGAATAAGAGCAAACAATTAAAAGTAAGAAATTTAGAACATTAGGAATTAGCTGGATGGAGATCAAGAGAATTTCAAAATCTTTCGTTTGAATCACTTTCAATATTTCCCTCTGCAACTAGTTTGAAGTTGATGGGGACTAATTAATTAAAAGTCCTAATGGCTCGCCATCTCAGTAAAACAATGGATTATTAATAATATACCTGGGACTACAACTGGAAAGCCTTATCATGCATTTGATAATGTTCCTTGAAATAACTACAAACACAACAGAAAGAAACTTACGATGCTGTGTGGCATTGCAAACGCCAGTCTGTGTGTTAAAAGTAATTTTTTTTCCACTCATCAAATCGGAGAAATCTTATTTTGTTTCAATCGTAATTATGTTTCTAGAATAACAAAAATACCTTCGTTTTGTAATCGAAAAAGGCCATTATGTTTGTTCAAACTGCTCAGAGTTCGACATCTCCGTAATAGAATCCTAAAACCCGCCTTCTATCTCCATTTTATGCAATGCATATTAAAAGGACAGTCTACGGCTAGTCACTTAGTCAATTTAACACTTAACTGTCATTAAAGATGTAGTAGTTTCAAATAACAATTTTACGATGATGCCAGTGTACCAGTGGTTTGTCCGTTAGATTACAAGTAAGTATTTTGTTTTCGTCATAGTGTATTTCACATTTCCATCCTCTAACTTAAATAATATTAAACTTATTTTTAATTGCATGTTATTTATTCAATATAGTTAATTTAAGTTATTCTTTGTAGGTCACATAATAATAGTAGAAGTCGAGTCTAAAGGACGTGACTCGATGATAGTAACTAAAGAATGTAAAAACCCGACTCAACAACAGTACATGAAAAATTGTAGAGGCTATTATACAATCCATCGTCAATTCATTTCCACAGTTCAAATAAAATTATTTACTTTAAGCAATCCTATAATATTGTTAGTTAATTTCCCCGAAAATCAATAATGAACTAAAATTGCTTGCCTCATTGAACCGTACTATTGTCTTCGTAGCCGATATAAATATCTTCAAGTGATCTTTTTGCCTCGTTTAAATTCCCTTGGTATCCTTCTTCCGGGAAAGTTCGAAGAACATGTTTGTTTAACGTGTGTCTTCTCTGCTCAATGGAAGAACCTTCGCTAACCTTCAGAGAGCTAACCATCGATTACCGGCCCTTCCGTATCGAGATCGACCGAACTACTCGAAGCAGTTACGTGAGTTAAAATGGGAGCGGATTCAAAGGAGCGGAATGTATGTTGAGTGCCTACAAACGGGCCTCACGGTCCCGTATTTCCAGTTTTAATTCTCCAAATTTTAACATAAATTTTTACAAATATAATGGAAAATATAGACATAATACTTAATAAACAAATGCCTCTATATAATTTAATTTACTTAATAATTCAAACAAGGTCATAAGTGCTACCTTAATACCACTTCTACTTACATTTTATGATGCCTTTGAATGTCTTTAAAATCAGTCCATAGGTATATTTGTTTTGTAGAATCATAAATAACTATTGAATAAATTCTTCAGGTTTTGTTGCTCGTATCTTTGCAACCGTACTACCTACCCGCCTAAATGGTGGTGTCGTTAAGGTAAATGAGAGATTTCATTATTATGGGCCAGAAATGTCGTTGTAAGACTCTACGAAGAAAGAACTAGTAGAAACACAGAGTAATGCTAAAACTTGATAACTTCTTATGACGAAAAAATTACCTATCTTTTGGTGACTGGTTATTTCGCATTTCAGGCCGTCACTCTTGTAGTTGATATTCCGTAAGTTTTGTGCATTTATCATGAGAGGGTGAGTTGATGGAGAGAACCGAAGCCGACCTACACCTAGGATTCATGGGTTTTCCATCCAGGTGTCTCTCACAGCTGGGACAAGTTCTAAGCTGCCGACAGATGTAGTATGAAGTGCGTTTAAGTGCGTGTTGTGTAAAGCGTGAGGATAGAACAAGGAAGAGGAAGGAAAAATCGCGCGCGGTGTGTGGCCCGCTTTGAGTACTGCTCCGGCATTCGCCTGTTTTTATTGGAGAATACACGCGAAACTACCTACCATATCATTCCTCAATTGCAATATACAAAACCATTCTAAGACCGCTTACTGCTTATGCATCCCATCTCGATAAATTCCGCAGAAAACAATCTAAAAATTACAAATCATTCAGAACCAATTTCTCAGAACCATTACCAATGCACCATGGTTTGTCACCAATCATCAGCTTCACAAGAACTCAATTTGAACTCATTGAACATCACATCACATACTTAGCCACAACTTTTATTATTATTTACCTTAAATCCTTCCTTGCAACCTTTAGACTGCTAAAACCCGAACCATACCAGAATAAAAACAGATACCCCTACAATATATTCCTCAAAACCTTCTCGAATTTGAACGGAATAGGGCATCCTCAACCTTAAGTCTTAGAAATAAGTTTTAAAATGTAAGTTAGTATGTAAGTCTATCAAACGTATATAAGTTTATACTAAAACTGATATATGTACAACCATCAAAATCAATAAAATAAAATTAAAAATAAACACGTGAACTACCAATCAGAGCGCCGGCCGCTAGAATTCTTCTCCAGAGAGCGGCTGAATGCGATCTAGCTATTAAGCTAATGAAGGCCCGTCCTACAAGAACAACATCACCTGCACTGTTATTTAGTAATTAATTCTCGTTGTCATTTTATTGAAATGGAATCATTAATATGATGTGATTACACTTCAAGACCCTTTAGCTATCCGTACGTTCAGCTGTAAGGTGTGTAACGCATGAAAAATGTAATATATCATATGGCGGGTTTTCTTTCTTTCTTTCCATCCTCCGTCCTTCCTTCCTTTCTCTTTCTTTCTTTCTTTCTTTTTCTTTCATCACGATCCTTCCAATTTGATGAAAATCTTCATTCTTTAGTTTGGTGAGGGATTAGTCATTGCGTCAGCGGTGTGCTCTGGATCTGAATATTTGTTAGTTTCATTTAGTATAAGCTTTGGATTGATGCTTATTCGGTATCTACTTACACTTTTCGTGAAATAAAATTAAGAACTTAACAAAAGAAAATGGTTTTCTACTTTGTTATTAACATCTCAAATCAAAATATTGTTTAGAGAAGACATCGTTCAGCTTAAGCTTACCGCTGTCTTATTTGAAATCTACCTCAAACCGATGAATTCTCATCCATTTTTCGTGTGCCGCAGTCTCTAAGCTTCGTTAGCATACCGAAACAATGTATGTCAAAAGTTTTCAGGGTTGTAGGTGCTCCAAAAATCGTGTCATCCAGCGCGAATGAAGAGCATGCGCATAGAAAATCTTTGATTGTTGTTGTTGCTTCTGATACTATCCTCCATACCAGGGTGCCCAACCTGCAAGACCTCAGGGCCCACAACTACTTGAAAATGAATGGGCCATATTTCCATTACTAGGGCTATCCACACTGACTTCCGAACTGTTGATCTCGGCAGTTTGCTCGGCTGCTCTGAAGACGGGGAGGGGTGCATTATATCAGGTCGTACCATGCATAATGCAGCGAAACACATTAGGATGATTTCAATTTCCGAATTTACTAGAAAAATCTTTAAAACTAAACAAGTTTTATAATCAATTTTTATATCAAGGGTTATTGCCCCAACAGGGCGTTGCGCTAGGAATTCTATGTTCTCGCCGACATAGATGCAAGGATTTTCACTTTCGACTAAGACCCTTTCATGGACCAGAACTGGCACCGGACCGCCAGTTGGACAACCTGATCTATACTATTACTAACAATAAGCCGCAATGAAGAAAACGAGAATTAGAAAGCAAACGATCAACTCTAGAGCATTCAAATAATTTCTCATTCCGACAACTGGATGTTCACAATTTTTTGATGTTCCTAATTTGATAATAAAAATAATTAAAAGTTCTAATATTGTTTCATTATGTTGAATTCAAAATATATTAGCTTGTTTGGTTTCTATTTCAGAACGCTAGTTTCATAGTTTCCTCCTAGTCATCAATTTTAGACTTTCAAAATCTATATTTTAGGCACCTAAAATAGACTCTAACTAGTAGAAAATATATTGTATAATTTTGATAATAAAATGAAATTAACCTAAAAGAACTTTTCAACAACAAAATATTTTATTAAAATACTATGAACTAGTAAAGAGAACACACCAATATAAAAATGCTAACAGATAATACTAAAAACACCGTATTTTATTGAGACTTTTCTACATGCTTAATGCACTCATAATATTTATAAAAATAGTAAAACAGGAAAATGCAAATTTAGTTATAACGCCACTTACAAATTGTATCACGAAACTGCAGAGTTTTCTTTTCTTTACAGAAGTTAATTTTAATATTATTTATAGGACTGCGTTTTTATATTTTTGTAATTGGAAGTCTTTGGTTTTTAGGCTAGAGTTTTTCAGTTTTTATTTCTAAAATGTAAAAATTGATATAATATAAATGTCTGCCTAAAAACCAAAGGACCTTCAAGAATACAAGTTTTCTCTGCAACAACCTGCCATAACACTGTGTTGTTCAGGAGAGCAGTCGCTAGCAGCTTTGCGAAGAAATCAAGTCAGAAAGTCAGTACTTCAAGTCGAGGCAAAGTGGAGGGTTCGATAACGTGGGTGGACACGCTCTGCAACTGCGCCGATGGTTTGTGATCCAAGGTCAACACGCTGCGAGTCACGCAAGCCCTGGCAAAGGAGAATCCGTTCCGTAAGGCCAGTCGACTTGCCTTGTCTTGCATATTTTAGAGCAATCACATTTAGAGAACTGCTGAAGCAACGAAAGAAAACACGATTGATGTTCTTGGCAAGCGCCGTGACGGAAATGCCTGCTATCCTCCATTGTTGGGTATTCTTTGGTGTATAGTTTCTCAACTCCTCGTCATGAACATTTAAGTATTTCTATTTACGAGAATGCCCTGCATTTGCCCCTAATGATGAAGTGGAGGAATATTGCTTTACAAAAACAGTATAATTATATTATTTTTAATCAGGTCACCTTTTACACATACTGGTCCCCATAGAAAACCGTATGTCCCCCACATCACAAATCCCTCTTTCCTCCCATTTATCGCTATATTGCGAAAGGACACTCTCCCCGACTGTTATAGGTGGCTTGTTTTCGTTTATCACTACAACCCTATAGGTCAACCTTCCGACAGCTCGGCAGGAAGGACAGCTCCTATTTGGACAGGATCACAAAATAGTAGTAACGTCACATAATAGTAGTACTTGTACGTAAGACTGAAGATCAGAGTGAAAACTGCGAAGACGCACAATATACTAATATAATTTCATGAATTTATTTTCAATTTCACTGTTTCACTTTCTTTCTCTGATTTCACTCGTAAATTTCACTTCTGAATGAAAAAACAAATAAGGATACGATTTTTGCACTGAGTTTAGATTAAGAGTTTTCTCAATTGATGTTTGAATTTTTAATAAGATAAGGTTGTAACATTTACGACACCGATTACCTATGATACAGAAAATATGTGCTACTATGCACTTACTAATTTCAGCATTTAGGGTGTTCCCTCAGGCGATTCTTTAAAATTTTTGGAAACCTAATTTGGACTCTCGATACCAACATATTGTTTCAGTAAAATCAGCTTTCTGATATCTTGTTTCGACTTACACCTGAATTTACTTATATTTCAGCCACCGCTGCAAGAGCACAGAGGCAACACTGTTGCGCAGCAGTAAATTTGATCGGGAGGTCGTATTGTTGGAGGTTTGATCGTCATGGATTTTCGTCTCTAACTACTGTACATGTCTTGATAAACTCAATCACTGCCTGGAGGAGAATTCTAGTGTCCAGCTGTGCAAATCGGTTTCCTATTCAATTCCCGGCGAATGCCAACAGTATCTAACAAACACGTTAAGGATCACGCGCCTGATTTTCCTTTCTCATTTTTTTTCCCCCTCTCCTTAAACACATTTGCACTTAGACGCATTGTACTAACCACCACATATCAGAGACCAGTCAGGAGCTCAGAATTATCCCGAGTGACACATCGCGTCTTCCGGACAAACCTGCAAGTATAAGAATAGAACGGCGCGATATCACGTCTCGGCAGGGGAGAAACCGCCTCCTATCGTGATACGATTCATTACGCTACGTTACTATAATCTCAGTACTGACGCGCGTTGATATGAAAACTCATTCATCCGCATATTGAACCCTTCCGAGCGCCGGATCGGGCCAGTCCTCATTCGATTCGTCGTGCGTGCGAGATTTACAGGGCATCCCTTGGCGAGGCGGGCCAGTTGACAGCTGCAGCATTGGACGGCCTGCGAGTAGTTCTTCGATTCTTCACAACATCAAAGACAAGTGGTATTCTCAGGGACTGTGAAAACTTCCTAAGGTAACGCCAGAAGGTAGACATTCAAAGAATAATGAATAGTATCTGTTCTGGAAAATCAATGAAACTTGTACATAACATCAAATACGAATTCCATATCAATTTTGAAATAAAATGAACAACCCCAGTTACCGTATAATTTGAGATACTATACATAGTGATACGAATAACATATTTTAAGATTCTTAAGGGTAAATATTACTTGCGAGCCACTTTCCGCGGACGCCTCTACCAAACCCGGTCAATTACATTTCTATTACAAGTTCATTACCGCTAATATGAACAATTTTAGAATATGAACAGCTGAATGTATGACTATGAATATAAACAATACAAACAATTTTCAAAAATGTTGGCATGAATAAATCGCTTGGTTACTGAAAACGACTACACAGTTACTTTATACACGATGCGTGTCAAAGAGATCACAAATTTAAAAAATTAATGGTTTTCCCCCAAAGTAGCGTGAGATATGAAGAGCGAGGTCAAGAATACCGTGACGACGAAAGGTTGGAAACATTAAAGTAGTGTTTGTAATGAGTTCCATCTACATTTTTAAACGTAGGCGAGAGAGCAGACATTGACTCCAATGTAGTGAGACATAAAAGCAATGTAAAGGTACTGTCATGAAAATGTTGTCGACTTATTTTTGTGTAATTGCGTAATAAAATATCTGAACTAGTTTTGGGGTGTTTGAATCAATGGATTTCCCTGTGAGATATGTCTCAGTCAAGAACGAGCAGAAAAAATTGCAAAACATTGGTCAAGACAGTGTAAATTTTCATTACATGAAACTTTTGTCGAGAGAAATGAGTCAATTTATTTCGGTGTATTAATGAAATCAAGTACATTTTTTGTCAAATCTTTAATAAATGACAAAGTAGCATCGGCAAAATCTGAATTTTAAATTTAGCCTTATATATATATATCAAAGAAATAATGAAATGAGTCTCGTCGTTTCGATCAGTCAAAATTTTCTAAATGACCATCCGTTAAAAAGAACAAATAAGCTGAAAAGCCGTACTCAGAGTTAGTGAAAGTGAGTGTAATGGGAGGAGGGCGGTGTGCCCAGATATTACTGGATGGTGCCTAATTGGGTTTGGACTTACCGTGGTGGCCCTTCACAGGCAGAAATTTACGAGTAGTTGGGTATAGTCCAAAGGGACTATACTTTTCTCTCGATTAATCTCAGAGCAGGCACGAGGAGCAGCTGACAGGGAACGCCCTTCCATATTCCTAGAGAAATACATTTAGGAGGGTCCTGCAGTTCACTGCAGCGCCACCCTTGCGCACGTACCATAATCAGGCTACGCACAATACTTCACACTCAGTTCTGGAAGATTAGGGTCGAGGATGCGGCAGGCCTCTTTGAAAGGAAAGGAGAGATGAGAAGGAGGAAGTTTGGGAAGGAAATTGCCAGGTCATGCTCAGTCCTTGAATCAGCGCTGGACAGGCCAGTTCTAGGATGGAGTGTAGGAGTTGCATTGGAGATTAATCCTGATGCAAGGAGGATTCGTGCTCTGAAGATGGTTGAGAATGCATTAGAGTGTCTTCCAGCTTCAGGACCTCAAAACTCTCAGATAAAAGGACACTGCATGACAGAGACGACTATACAATTGAAATAACTTACCATCTATTCGTCGGTGCACAAGGAAATATGTCTCATTAAAAACTGCATCAAGACCCCGGTAAGTGAGGCTCACACATAAGAAACATGAATGTGAAGATAACTTAATTATATCAAAATAGAATATAGAATTGAACTAAGTCAAATGCTTTGTATTTTTGTTATTCTCCAGCTCTTCCTAAGCTTTCTTAATATTATTATTATTATTATTATTATTACTTTTATAATCAATATCTTTCTGTTCTCTTCGGTCTGGGTATACGATGTAAGTAAGTAAAGTGATTGATTTTACAATACGACACTATTATGTGTTAAACCATGAAGTAGGTTGCCTCATTGATAATTCACAAACTACTGCAATTCACATACTTTCTTCCTTAGCTGAGGCGTTACTTTCGTGACCAAAGACGAAGTATTTTACTCTATACAAAGCCTGTATTATGAACTATCTTTAGGATAATTTTATTTGTAAAAATATCCACTTTTTTAAACTGCATAAGCATGAAGGTAGTCGTCGGTATGCGAAATTCCATGGGTTCAAATACTTAAAATGCATTGATGTCTTCATTTGTGGATTTTTAGCATATCAATATCCATTCATTCACCCCATTTCATATAAAGTTATTATTGGCCTTCAGATTATGGCGGATCCCTACGGCAAAACAAGCGGGTTGCTTAATTTGGAGCAGAAAAGTTTCCCCAAGGTGTTTCCTTTAGAATGATCGATCTTAACAGTATCACATGGGTATCTAGGGAAGCGCGAGGACCCGAAAATGAAACTAGAATCTAAAACTAAGAAAATAAGGATCACGGGTCAAGGGATATGAGGAGGTCACGTGGAAAAGGTGAATAAATGACAAGGGCCAGATAAAGGACATGTAGGGAAATGAAAGGGGGAGTGGCGAGAGCAGGTGGACCCAACTCATATTTATTAAGGAAAATGTGAGATATGAAATGAGACCTTTTTAAAAATTATATTCTTTTGGAAATTTTGTTGTTTTGGGTGACCACTTCATAGACAAGGTGGTCAGAAAAGTATAGAACCCCGACGTTTATCAAAATTGAACTCAAGAAATGAGAAATGGCGTTGTAAGATCAAATTAAAAGGACTATCTGATTTTATGTGCAATTTAATCTCAACGTTTAGCATTTTTACAATGGTTACTCTCACACAGTATTGGACCTATAACAAACACTCTAACACACATTTTTTTTGTGGATTTAGACTAATAAATCATTTTTAATGAACGTTTGCTGATTTCATCGATTTTTATGTAATTTTTAATGGTTCTTGCTTCAAATAGTATTTACACTTGAGTTGTTTATTTGAACTGTTTTTGATCACTTTTACACAATTTTTCTTTGGTTTGAGGGCATTTTTAAAGCATTTTATTGATCATTTTTGGCGATGTTTTAGGTCATCAAAATCCGCCCCCTCGTTATAATTGATTGTCATTATTAAGGAACCATACGCAACAATAATCATCATCTGGGCAGTAAACTCTGTTCCAGCCAAACAAGAAGCGATAACGCAAGCCTATTGTATTTTATTACATTGACATTTAGACCTGAGGATGGTTCATCCTAAAATTACTGAAATCTTGTATACACGCCCTTGAAAGGCAAAAATACCGAACAACAAGTTTTTTTTAAAGCCAAACAATAAAGCGATAATAGATTCCGAAAGAAACAATATTTGCGGATCTCGCGTGCCATTGTGTGTTGTGCTGCATGCCTGTTGCGGCGCGTCGGGCTTGAACCGCGCGCGCCGGCCGGCGAGCGCTCCCGCTCGCCCGCTCGCGGTGGCGGTGGCAGGCGCCGAGGCCACGGCCTCGGGAACCGTTGCGCCAGTGGCCGACGGGCGCCGGGCGAGCGCGGCGCGGCGTGCGCGCGCGCCGTGCAGTGCCCGACGCGCGAACCGCGCCACTGCAGCGTGGGCGCACTGTGGGAGGGCTACCGAAACACAGTCAAAACCCTTTATGGATGGGATTTATCTATTATTGCTCTTCTTTCATCATCATCATCATCATCACATCTCCTTCTTCTTCTTCTCTTCTTCTTCGGCATTTTCCCCTTAGAGCTTGCCGTTTCACCCTCCACAACTCCCGATCCTCCTATCTCGTAGTTTGAGGCCTCTAGCCTTCAGCTTCCTGGATGTATTTTCCCATTCTAAAGCTGGTCTTCCCTTTTCGCCTCTCAGGTGGTTGCCATTTAAGATCTTGTGTGGCTATCTGTTTTCTGACATTCTCTGAACATGTCCATACCAATGTAGTGCTCTATTTCCAGAGTCTTCGTAATAGAACAAATTATATTCATCCTTCCATATTTCTTCGTTTCGCACTCTGTCCTTGAGTAACAATCTATTGTTTTATTATAGTATTCATGCCCTCTGGGATGAGCTTATGTCACGTACTGCTTCACGTGCTGTGGTCGAGTTTGATTGCCGGTCGAGGGGCAAATAGAGTTGTAGCTTTCCTTTAAAATAGTCCCAGTTTCTGTATCTGTGTGACGAAGAAAAGCTCAACAGGCAGGTCTTGATAGTTAAGGTGAAGAGAATACGTCATGTTCGCTCTCATGTCGCTCTTACCCCCAAGCATAGGAATTTAACTAAGCCCAGGCAAGAGGACACAGGTAGCTGGTCGGGAAGTCGAACTACGACCAATAACGCCAAATCATATAATATTCATTAAATAGAACTATGTTTACTGACAATATGTTGATTATTATTTCTTGGAGCTCCTTAAATGGCAATGAATAATAACAGTTGGTGATAAGTTTGGGATACATTTATTTCGTATTGTGAGTTGGTTACAAATCGTTTCGATATCTCTAATTGACTAACATCTCGTCACTTTGTCTAGGGTATGTTCATTACTATGAAGTAAAAGGATAACCTATGAATGTCCGTTACAGACGATGATTTCCCAATGAACACTGAAATGAAAACTAACATTTTTGCAGTATGTAACACTTGAGGATAATATAATCCCACGTTTCATCAAAATTTATTTCCAAAATTTTATGAATATTGTATAAAAGTGCCAGCTTGAAAACAATAGAGTTTTCTTTAACCTTCATCATGTTATTCATTTATTTCTCATCAATTCCATTTTATCATTTCTACTGCAACTACTTGTTTCATAACTGTTCTGTTACGATATTAATGAAAATTATCACGAAGAAAATTATACAATTTACTTTCAATTTATTTGTAATTGATAAATTAAGCCTTTTATGAATATTACGACGTTCAACTGAACAACTGAACAAAAAACTAACAACTAACAACTAACAACTAACAACTACAACTACAACTGAACAACTGAACAACTGAACAACTGAACAACTGAAATATTGAAATACTGAATAACTAAATAACGAATCCTTTCAATACATTCCAATACAATTCTCTAAAATTGTGTTTTGAGGCTTTGAGCTTTGATCTAAAAATTCGTTTCTGGAGACTTTGAAGGCGCGAACAGAGATGGTCAATAGCTCATTTGGTTCTTCTCGACGAGATTTATTGGCACTACATATTTAGACGGCTCCCTTGAGGATAAGAGTATTCTGAAAGAATTGTTGAAAAAATGCTTTGAGAGGTTGCAAAACGTCTACGTTGTGAATGCTGCGAATGTGTGCCTAAAATGTCCGTCTGCATTGGTGAAATGGCCATTTCTTAATGATATAATTTTCAAATTTGTTATGTCCCTGGATACTTATTTATTATCTAGTTTAAGCATGGCGTAGCGAAGAGCAATCGACAGCAACATCGAGATTAACAGCGTCTGAAATCGAAAGGAGATTGTCACAAACATTTAGGTCGAAAGAGTGACGAACTGAACCGACAGTGGGTACGCTAAATTCCTCTAATAGCACATTCTCTCGATTCGCACTCGTTCAACTATAGATGCTCACAAACTATTGATCTATATTTAAGAATATTATTATATAATTATACACGTACACAAACATTGATGCCATTAACATAAAGTTGCATCATGGGAAAGTACAGTTCACAGAACACACTGCCGCCAGAGTTGGAAATAAATTCGAGTTAGTATGACCGAATGGTGGATTAGCATACGATATAAGCCGATCGCTAAATCTGGCGGATTAACGGGCTCCACTATCACTTCGAGCTCGATTACGAGTTGACGCATGCGCAGTCGATTGCTGTCGCGTGCCGTTCTTCAGACTCTTTTCCCTCCCGAGTGCAGTGACACCAAACCCTGTGCGCACATATATTGTGCAGATCCCTGATCATTCGCCACCTTTGCTCCCCCACAAGAGGAGGCGGACCTGATAAGTACCTATTTGACAGAGGAGAGGAGGACAATTCTAGTTTTGACTTTAACGCCCATAAATATTTTATAGCTAAACAATGTTAACTTGAAATTTTAAAAATGTTTATTCCTAACATAGTACTCCTTTGTTGTGATCAATGAATATGTAGTATTTGCTTTGAATAAATTGAGTATAATTATAAATAAATTGCTTTATGGTCAGCAATCTATTCGCCCTATCCACAAAATAGATAATTACAGTTGTCATCAGATTACCTTTGTCTAAGCAATTTACGTTGTCTACGTTGTTTTTCACGTACACTATGGTTATTTCGCCTAGACGCCCATCACTGACTTAAACTCTTTAGTTACGTGCTCGATATATCGTCTCTAGCAGTTTTAGCGCTACCAGTTATTTCAAATTACACCTCAGATTATAGCTACGTTTACTGCATATAAATACTCGTGAACTATTTATATTCATCTGATTTCATGTGCCACAAAGTTCATTGAATCATTCTACTAATGTACTTCTTCTAAACGTTTACCCTCCCAGTGAGTTTCTCGATTATATAATTCAGCTAATGTTGATTCAATATCAATCATATCAGTAGGCATTTACAATGTTTCTTTTCT
>CAXIVR010000002.1:173590606-173612792 GCA_964035755.1 Teleogryllus oceanicus
CTATGGCATCATATCAGCGCACGGATTGTGAGTAGTTTTCCCTTCTGCGTAGTACCTATTCTGGTCCTCATCTCCCGATGTCATCCCCTTTCGTGGTCATTGTGGAGCGGCCTTC
Organism: Teleogryllus oceanicus; assembly: GCA_964035755.1. Taxonomy (NCBI): domain Eukaryota; kingdom Metazoa; phylum Arthropoda; class Insecta; order Orthoptera; family Gryllidae; genus Teleogryllus; species Teleogryllus oceanicus. The sequence continues at coordinate 173,590,722 of CAXIVR010000002.1, forward strand.
AGGCTGCTCCACAATACCCCTGAAACGGAACGGAACGCGAGGTACGAGCAATTCACAAGAAACACCAACGGGCAGAGGAATAGCGCGGGAAACCCCGTAGCGGCTAAAACGATACCTTAGAAACAGTTGCCGAAACCAAGGACTTCTAGCTATGCCCTCTCTCCTCTTAGTTTTGCGATGTGTCTGATGTGTTTGGTGTTTGCTTTGAAAAAGGAATGCTTTAACAAAAATATATTAGAAAACAAACAAGAATACGAAAATGAAAACTACTAGGAACTTACTGAAAATAAACGTTTAAACCCAAAAATTTTTCAATTATCAATAAACACACATCTTCAATGTACTTTAACAGAACATATAATAATTATTTTGGGAAAACTTTAATTCTAAATTTTAATATGAATAGAATAACAATTATACTATAATTACTAAAAAAGAACTAAAACAACTCAACAATGACTAACAAAGCCCTCCTCAAACTAACTTCAAAAATCCACTCTAATCTCAATATCGCATTACACCCCAATTCTGCTCCAGAAGTGTCGGCGCTCGATCAGCTAGAAAACGTCGCCGCCATTTTACTACATTCATTGGTCGAGAGGCTTTGCGTTCTCGGCCAAGTTTAAATGTTGACCATTTTTCCCGTTCCGTTCCTCTCAAGCTTTGTTTCGTCGTTGTGAACCCCGGGAGTTTTCTGACTGTCAACTTCTTTATGTTCCGTTTCCGTTCGCTCCGTTCGCGTTCCCCGTTCCCGTTCGCGTTCTCGTTCGCCTTCGCAGACTTTGTGGCGCGGCCGGACTCGCTGGGCCCACGTGATTGGGAGGGATGGCGTGCGTTTCGTGCGCAGGGTGGAAGTGTCGGACGAGGAGCTGGCGCAGCGCTGCTGGAGGGCGGGGAGACGCGCTGCGCGCGCTCCCGGCGGGCGACGAGGCGCAGATCCGCGCCGAGGCCGCGCTCAGGGGCGCAGAGGGCGCCCTGCACGCGGCCTGCGCGACCTGGGCATGCAGGTGATTTTTCACATTTGTTGTTCCTCTGACGCAACGCATCTCTAACCACGGGTTTAGTTCAGCGCTTTTGGATCCTTCCTACTTTATACATCGTCTCATATTATTTCAGTAGTATAGATACCTATTTCGGGTCCACAGACCAACAATCTTTATAATGAGGGCTCTAAAAAAAGAGAATTTCATGGAGACGTGATGCGTTTAAATATTCATGTCAAACAACCGCAGCACGCGACCGATTGTTTTAAACTATATTCTTTAAAAAACTCGTAAACAAAACGTTTTAGGGCCTTGAAAAATAAAAATTTAATGCAAAGGTCTCAATGAAATATTTACGCACACCAATCTAGGGGACGAGATATTTTGAACATCCCATTACATTTTTTTGGGTTTTTCCCTTTTTTCTACCCCCTTGTTCGAGCCTGTCCCCCAGGTATTTTTCCCAAGTTAAAAGATGTATTTGTTCTGCTAAATAATAACGTTAAATAAGAATAGTTTGTACTGACAAGGGTATATTTTATTGTTATAAATTACATAAACATATAGAACAAGTGACGGGGGATAGGAGGTTTTAAAAGAAAAAATATATCTAGCTCAATAAAAGGGGGAATAAGAAAATGGGGTTTGACATGCGAACCCACGGTCCCTGTTTATTCAAAATTTGTAGTAATCTCCCTTTTAAATTTTTGTAAAAGTCTGTCTGTCTGTCTTATGGCCCTACGTCGTTGGGATGACGGGTGGCATCTTCGTGTATGGCCCCCCGTGTCCACCCCTCCCCAGAGGCCAAAAGGGGGGAAGGATTTAAGAAGGGGAACAGGTTTGGACCTTCAGGGGGGTTGGACTCTCAAGATTTTTTCCCTTCAAGTTTTTTCGTACCCCCATTGTACATTCTCTTTTCTTTTTAAACATCCTGTCTCTTTTTTTCCCCCTCCCCTATTTCACGGGCTCCTCTGTATCGAACCCCACCCAGGGTTTCCCGTGCGGCGACCGTGTCGGAGAATGTATTCTTGGTGTCGGGGTATTTTTGGGGTGATGGGGACCTGTCTGTTTCCCCAAACTCCTCGTGCTTCTTTTTGTTGGCCCCGGGGATGTGATCCACGTATTTGGGGAACTTCCTTGGTCTCAATACACTTGCTTTGGCTGGACTCTTCTGACGGGCGGTGGGGTAACCCCCTCGATAAACCGGCGGATGGTCTTGCGAACCCCGGGGTAGGGGGGATCACGGCGGTGCGGCTTGTTATCCCCCCCTTTTCCCCGGGGAAACCCTGGCATTCCGGGGGTTCCCCTTGTTGGGCTACGGGTGGGTGGGGACCACGGGATGAATCTGATATCCTCTTAATGGAAAAAAAAACCCCCTCCCCCCTCTTCCAAAGGAAAAGGAGATTTGAAGGAAACAGTAAATTTAAAAAATATTTTTAATGCTCACAGACCTACTAAGCCCCACTTCCTTCTTCATGAAAAAGAGATAATAAAACAATGAGTGCGGATCAACGGAAATAAAAATTTTGGAAATTTCAGTCGGTGGTTCGTAAAAGAAACAGCACAATCCTTTTGAATTCGCCTGACGATCAGACCCATAAAATCACTGACCAAAAAGAAATCCCGGCCCCCAGGTGCATATGTCCCCCAAACCAAACCTCTGAAAGGGGTGTGGTAAATCGTGAAGACTTCTCAACGAATGGAAAAAACTTGAAAGTTTTCCCCGAACCTATGGTGTGCCCGAGTTTTAAAGGATTCAGTGGAAAAAGGGGTTTTCCCCCTACCTAAACTCTGATCTCCCCTTTGACCGTCCATCTCTACCAGAAAGATATCTTGTAGTTTCTATAATCCCCGCGTCAGGCTTTGTTCCCCTCTGCGTTTTTGAGAGGGTTGGTCTCCAAACCTCCTGCAGGCGCCCCAGTCTGCGTGCACTGGGGAAAGGGGGGCTTAAAAGATCTAACTGCCCCCAGAGGCAAGTGCGTAAACTCTTGGAAAAACATCCTAAAATTCAAACCCATGCCCTTTTTTCTTAAAAAAAGAGAGACCCAAAAGATCGGGGTCTGGGAAAAATTTTCCCCTTCCGAAGGCACGACGCCGTTACCAGACGCAAAACCCCCGTGGACGGCCCCGAATTTTCCTGACACCGTGGTCAACAGAGAAAGTAAATTCTGAAACTCAAACGCCTAAAACCTCATCTTTGCGCGATGCTCCCTTAGGTGCCCGATAACATCGGCGGAGATCCCTTTCCCAAATCTCTTGTCAGTCGGGAAAAAAAAACAAAACCAAAGGCCCAAATTTTCAAAAAACCCCGAACGCCCAGAAGTCAGGGAAAGCCCCTTTTGGGATCAGGGCCTGTCTCAAAGGGACCGTGGTCTCAATACTGAGACCCCCTCAGAGCAAGATGACTCTGCGGGAAACGAACTCCATGAACGCCCACCCTTTCCCCAACAGAAAGGAAAAAAGCCCGTACATAACCCCCCCTAGAATAAAAATAAATAAATAAAAACTAAGAACTGAAACAATGGCTCTTCCCCATCAACTTTGGCTTTGTACTGTTTGGACGAATTAAAAGATAATGTCTATGCATGACCCGGTTTCTGCCTGCAGGAAATACATATCCGTTCTGAGCCTCTCCCTTTTCACACGGTTTTTTGTTGCTAAGGCAAAACGAACGTACCCCGCGTACCGGGCGGTAGCTCAGTGCATAAACGGTGCCAATGCGCGCCTCTGCCCGGGGAGGTTCAGTCCGAGGCGGGATTTTCGACCTGCTTTTCAGCTAGCTTTGAGTCCTGCCTGGGGGAAATTCAACGGCCGGCTGCCTGATCGGAAATTTTTCCCGTGGTTTCTCCGATAAACACCAGGCGAAGGGGAGCAGTACCCTAAAAAAGGGGGCCCACGGACCGCCCTGATCTGCCCTTCCTTTTCCCTTGTCCTACCCCCCCTCTTCCCCTTCCCCCTATGCCCAAAAATTTCCGGGGGAGATCGGTTGGGGCTTGGCTTTTTCCCGCGGCGGTGCCCGCAGGGGGAAGTCCGGGTTTGGGGAAACCCCACAGCCGACGGGGGGGCGCCGATCGCCACCCAGGGGGTAGGATCCCGCCATCTCCCAAAAAGAAACATACTCCCGAACGGGACTAATGACCAAAGCAGTTGACGCGCCCGGAAACACAAAAAAATCAATAAACAATCAATCGATAGCCTCCGCGCCCAGGCGGAGTCGTCACTTTACCCAAGACTCTCTGGTATCGAAATAGACATACGAACCACTTTGATATCGGTTTTTTCAATTTTCCAACCTTCGTTACCATTTGCAACTTTATACCCCGCCGGGACGTCGTGTCACATAAAAGAACTGGAAGATGGGCTCTTTAGGTGCCTGCCCCTTTTTTTTATTCTGGGGACAACCCCAAAACCCTGCCTGGGTGGGAAAGGTCAAGAAGCGGGTTTTTGTTTAGAACCCAAAAACTAAATTCTCCTTTCGCAAAGCTCACCCCAGTTTCAAATTTCTCGTCCTGGACCTGCTCTCGTAAACCCTGTTTCAAATTTTAGTGGATTCCTTGGCGACCCTGGGTATTTTTTCCCATTCGGCCAACCTCAATTGCCGATCAACGTTGCCCGCCCCCCCCGGCTAATTCCCACTGGGGGGGAAAATTCAAGAAAAATTACGAATATCAAACTCTCAAACGACATGATTCTTGGTTGCCCTTTTTAATCGCTGTTCGTCTGCGGCCTCTTTTGCCATCCAAAGTCGTTGGGCCATGCACGATTATCCTGTGCCATGGGGGAACGCTATTGTGCCACCGCGGTCCGTGATTGGAAGAGGGCATTAGAAAATTTAGTAGGTTCCCAACCATAAAAACCTAATAAATTATAGAAGATCCCGCGCCAGGCTAGATTAACGATAGGGGAAAGAACCCCTCTGGAGCTTATATCCGTCACTCTTTTTGGTTCATCCCTAAACTAGTGTGGAAAGGCCCGGCAGATCGGGAAGACCCCCGTCCCTCTATCTCAGGGCTTATGGTAAATCAATCCCCTAACTCCCCACAAAAATTGCTGAAGAAATGGCCTCTTATTACAAAAAATTCCAGCCCCTACACATCCTTCTCCTAAAAAAACAAAAAATAAAAGGGAAAAACTAAATTAGATTTCCAGTCTGGAGGAAATTGCAGAGCCTTTTTTCCATGGAGAACTCTTCTTGCCCTCAGGGGGGTTCTGCCCAGGCCCAAAACCAAAAAATAACCAAATTTTGGGAAAACTTACCTAAAAACTTCTTTCCTTTCTCCTCCATTTTCAACGTTTGGGGCGAATATGCTGTACCAAGGTTTGGCTGGGCCATTTTTTCCTAATCCAAAAGAAAAAAGGACAGACCCCCCAGTTACCCCCCTAAAAGCTGTGGGCAATTTTTTTAGAGCAATGGTAAATACACGTCTGGTCGGGTTCCCCAAAAAAAGAACCTTTTACCCCCTTCCATTGGGGTTCAGAAAACGGTCCCTGGGCCACTTAGTCACCCTTGTAACGCAGATTTCCCACTTCTTTCGTACGTCAGCACCTGGTAAATTTTTCTTCGATATGAAAACTTAACACCTGGGGTGGTTTTTTCCCCCTTTACTTGGGGCCTTGGGGACGGCCCCCTTTGTTTCTGTAGGTTTTCTTTCATCAAGATCTTTCCCCCGCCTTGGGGGTGTTATCCTCTAGTCACCCGTTAAAAAAACAGATTCCCAAACCCCGGTTGGGTCACCTGTTTTCCTTCACAATATATTTCATCGTTATCCGGGGCCTGTAAGGCATCCTTTTGTTGACACTTTTTAATTTTTTGCCCTCCAGAGCGTAAGTTATTGAAAGGGGCTACAACTTTTCCAAAAACTGCAGGAATGGAGCTATGAAACAAGATTCAAGTTCTCTACCTAAAAAACCCAAATGCCTGCACTTTTTCAGAAACCATCACCTCCATAATACCCGACCTTTTCTGGCTCGCTCCCCTTGTTTAATCCTAACCTTTTGGACTCACTTACAAAAAGACCCAAAAAAACATTCATAATCTACAGGGCCGATGTGTATCACCTATGAAATGTATCTCCCCATCTTCTGGTAGCCCCGAGGCGCAGACGGTATTTTCTTTTCGTTTTTGGGGCTCACATCCCCCCTATCTTGGATGACGAAAATGGGGGATAGGTAGCGTCTCCATCAACCCTTCGGGCATTAAATACCTAAAAATGGGGGTAAGGATTAGTACAGGCCATATCCCGGGGGCGCATCGAAAGCCTCTTGGCCGGACTGGGGAAAATCCGAGCTGAAGGCGAGATATTCTGATTGCCCATATGGCGCGAAATTATCAATGTTGATACTCCCTCTCCCAACAGTCCCCATCCCCCCAGTTGATTCATATGCAGTTTGACCATCGTTACCCCCTCCCCGGGGTCCTCTCCTATGTTTTACAGGCAACATAACCCAATCCCGGAACCCCGAAAAATTTTCCCCCTTTGGGAAAAAACCCGGCCGATAATAGATCTTTGACTGTCTAGCCCCCAAATCCTTAACTCCCTCCAGTACATTCTTATCGGAAATTTGGGGGGGATAAAATCTACGTATCCCGGCCATTACATCATTTACCGTGGCTTTTCCCAAAAAAGCAAAATCGGATGGCCCTTTTACGGCGGTAGAGCCAAGGTTTTGATTAGACTCTTTTTCGCGTCTATGCAAAAATACGCTCTTGGGGGCCAAATTTCTGAATCAGTTTTTAAAGTAGTGATCTGCAGGGTTCAAGCTCTCTTGAAAACCATCTCCTCCTTTTCTTTTGGCCCCGCGACCATCCCAAAACCAAACCATCTCTTTGGTCCCCACTATATTTTAGTCTTTTTTGGGTCCTTGGGCACGGGGGAAAAACGGGAAAAGAAATAGCTGACCAGGGGAAAATTCCCCCGAAGATAAGAGTTTGACATCTTTACAGTCCCGAAGACACTGCTCTTTAAAAAGCTCTATACCAGTGAATGGGAAACGGTGGATTTTTTAATGACGAGAATCAAGTTCAAAATCCTTTTTTCTCATCTCTGATTTGGGGGGAGATCATTTAACACGCCTCCCCGGGTCGTCCCCCCCCTTCTCCCTTTTTTCTTCTCCACGGGACCACCTCCTATTGCGAAATGCAAAATGATCTTACCGTGGGCATTTCTCTGCACTTTTGTAAGAATGGGTTCCCAAAAGGGATCCCGCTAGCTCCCCAGCGGGTTTTTAAAAAGGAAACTTTCTCTGGATACTTTTTGGGGTTTTTGGGGAATGGCTTATACAGCCTTATCTGAGAGATATTGTTTTGGCTTTTGGAGTTAAAAAAAATATCTGCTTTTTCTGTCCCTTTTATTAGGATACGTTCCGTTTCAGTTTACTTTCTTTCTATTTAAAAATTTTAATTTTCCTTTGTTATCTTGGGACTGCAAATTTTGCACTGGACAAAAAAATTTGACCGGGCAAAAAGCCTTAGTCGTTGAAACCTTTAAATCTAATAAAAAAGGAGAAACCAAAAAATTTTATTTTTTTAAAAAAATAAATTTATAAACTAGTAGGCTTAAAAGCCTCTTTCCCCCTACTTTCCGCAAAATTACCAACATATTCAAATTTTAAAATTATCGACCTTTTTTCAAAATCTTTTTAAGGCATATTTCAATAAAAGGAAAATTTCTGTCTTCAAAATTGTATTTGTAAAAACCGAAAATTTTGAACTTTGCAATTTTTGAAAATCAGTTTTCAACAAATGGACTACCCATTTCTTAAATGACTATCCAAAAAAAATTTAATAAAAGGTGGAATTTTTTTGAAAATTTTGGAAAAAATTTTTAGGGGTAAAGTTAATCCCCAAAAATTTAAAAAAAGGTTTGAAAATTTATGGGACCGGGATCAGAATCAATAGGAGAACATTTGTTTAGGGAAAATCACTGAACGGTTTAGCCATGCGTTTTTCAAAACGGATAAAACCTTTTTGTATTCGATTTTTTGTTTAAAGGACCCCAAAAAAAAGGATTCTGCTGCTCCTTAGAGGATAAATCCGTTCTAAATTTGAAATACCCTTATTCGTTCCAAAGACTGCAATAAATTTTTCACCGAAAAATTTGTGCTTTTCCGGGCATTACATTCCTCAATATGGGAAATAAAAAAGGTGTGCTCCAGGCGGTCAGAGTCTGAGCTAGGTTTTCGGTTTGTCCCCTTTTTGTGCTTTGGGAAACCCAAAGACCCGGCCTTTGTCGTCCTAAAAATTTTGAAAAATGTACCCCTCGGGGCCCCGACATCGCAAATCCCATCTCCTATCTGTACCCTTATTAATTTTCTCAGTTCCCCGGTCCCAAGTTGATGCTTGTACACGTTCTGGGTGAAGAGCCAGGTCAACTACACACAGTCGTGATTAGATTGTGGGTTCCTGGGCGTCCCGCAAAGGGCAATGACCCGTAAGTCAGTGCATGCTTTTTTTCGGAGGTGGCGGTGATCTTTCTCGATGGGTGGAATCAAAGGGTCACCTCCGGTGGATTTTCCCCAAAAAGATCCTAATCAGGGTATTGCCACCCCCGACAAGCTTTTGGGTACCAAGGACTCCTGAGAAATGTGATAGTGTATATGTGAGTGTGCGTGTGTGTGTGGGGTTTAGAATATCAAGGAAGAGGGGGAAACGCTGTCCTGGTCCTTTTTTTGGGGGTACTCTCCGCATTCCCTGGTGTTTATTGAAGAAAAAAAAGGAAAGGAGAGGCAGAACCCCCAGAATTCTCCCCCTGACAGCGGGGAATTTACCTAGGTGAAAACTAGAGTCGAAACCTTACCACGTGGGGCTCGCCTGGACCTCCCTGGGAGGGCACGCAGTGACATGGGTGCCCTGGACACCTCTCCCTAAAACAGTGCCTGTCAAGACAATATTTTTATCTTTAATTAGATGTAATACAATGGGACTCTTGACCGTACGCACAAAGACGTCTTAAACGTTCATGCCATATGCGGGGGTTAAAAACCCAGCATCATCTCCCCCCACTTTTTTGGGTGCCAGCCCAATCCTCCCCCAGGGCCGTCCCGACTGTATATTTGTAAACGTGCCACGTTTTATAATAATAATAATTTGATAAGGTAAATCTTAACTTTTTTTTTACCCACTGCCTAAATGTCTTTGCAGCTTTGAATCAATGCTTATTTTTTACATCATTCGTTTTCATGAAAAAAAGCAATTGGAACTTTGATCAGATTTTCCCATCGCCCCTTTTCAATGAATAATTTTCTTAAAAAAAAAAGATCTCAGAAAAAGTTGGGAAAACAAATTTACAGTACGTGCAATTAACACAAGAATGGGTTTAAAGGGACAAGGAATTTTTATTGGGGAATAGTGATTTTTAAAAACACCTTATTTTTTTTCAATTTTCTATCCCCAATACTAGAATGACAATAAGACTAAGAATATAAAAAAAATTAATAGAAAGGGTTTTATATGGAAGTTTGATGGAAAAAAATTGGGGCGTTTTTGAAAATTGAGCTTTTTGAAAAAACGATTCTGGGTCATTTTCAAAATATAATTTGTGCATTTTATTTGATGACCGGGCCCAAACTTTCTTTTTTCTGATCTGGTCCCCTTTTATCACCCTTTTTCATTATTCAGTTGCAACTGAGACTAACATCACCTCCCTGATTAAATTTATTAGAAAATAATGAACCCCGACGTTTCCTGCACTCTCTCTCTCTCTCTCTCTCTCTCTCTCTCTCTCTCTCTCCCTTTCTCCCTTCCCCTTTCCCCTTTCTTTTCTCATTCTCTGTTTCCTTTTTGTTTCCTATTCTTTGTTTCCTCTTTTCTGTTTCCTCTTTTTCTTTTTTCTTTCTCTGTTTTCCCCTTTCTCTGTATCCTCTTTTTTTTCCTCTTTTTCTGTTTCCCCCTTTCTTGTTTCCCTCTTTTTCTCTTTCTCTTTTTCTTTTACTCTTCCCCCTTTTCCTCTTTCCTCATTTTTTTTTCTCTTTCCTTTCCTTTTCCTTTGCCTCGTTCTCTTTCCCCTTTCTTCCCTCCTTTTTCTGCTTCCTCTTTTTACTCTTTTCCCCTTTCCTCTTTTCCCCTTTCATTTTTTCTTTCTTCTTTCCTCTTTTCCTTTTCCTCCTTTCTTTTCTTTCCCCTTTTTTTTCCTCTCCCACTCTTTTTCTTTATTTTTTCCCTCTTTTCCCCTTCCTCTTTCCTCTTCCTCTTTCCTCTTCCTCTTTCCCTTTTTTTCCTCTTTTATCCCTCTTTTCCCCTTTCCTCTTTTCCCCTTTTTCCCCTTTCCCCTTTCCTCTTTCCTCCTCTTTTCCCCTTTCCTCTTTTCCCCTGTCCTTTCCTCTGTCCTCTTTCCTCTTTCCCTTTCCCCTTTCCCCTTTCCTCTTTTCCCCTTTTCCCCTTTTCTTTCCTCTTTCCTCTTTCCTCTTTTCCCCTTTCCTCTTTTCCTCTTTCCCCTTTCCTTTTCCCCTTTTCCCTTTCCCCTTTCCTCCTCTTTTCCTCTTTCCTCTTTTCCTTTTTCCTCTTTCCTCTTTCCTCTTTTCTCTTTCCTCTTTCCTTTTCCCCTTTTCCTTTTCCCCTTTCGCTCTTTCCCTTCGCTCTTTCCTCTTTCCCTTTCTCTTTTCCCCTTTCCTCTTTTCCCCTTTTCCCTTTCCTTTCCCCTTTTTCTTTTTCCTTTTGTCTTTTCCCTTTCCTCTTTTCTTTTCCTTTTTTCCCCTTTCCTCTTTCCTCTTTCCTCTTTCCCCTTTCTCTTTCCTCTTTCCTCTTTTCCTCTTTCCCTTTTCCCCTTTCCTCTTTCCTCTTTCCTCTTTTCCCCTTTCCTCTTTCCTCCCTCTTTTCCCCTTTTCCCCTTTCCTCTTTCCTTCCTCTTTTCCCCTTTTCCCCTTTCCCCTTTCACTCTTCTTTCCCCTTTTTCCCCTTTTCCCCTTTCCCCTTTACTCTTTCCTCTTTTTCCCTCTTTTTTTCCTTTCCTCTTTCCCCTTTTCCCCTTTTCCCCTTTCCTCTTTCCTCTTTCCTCTTTCCTCTTTCCTCTTTCCTCTTTCACTCTTTCCTCTTTTCCCCTTTCCTCTTTTCCCCTTTTCCCCTTTTCCCCTTTTCCCCTTTTACTCTTTTTCCTTTCCCCTTCCCCTTTCTCTTTTTTCTTTTTTTTTTCTTTCTCTGTTTTTTTTTTCTGTTTTCCCTTTCTTTTCCTCTTTCTCTCTTTACTCCCCCTTTTCTTTCTCTTTTCCCCTTTTTCCCCTTTCTCTCTTTTCTTCTCCTTCGTCTTTCTCTCCTGTTTTTTTCCCCTAATTTCTTTTTTCCCCTGCCTTGCCTTTTCTTTATATTTTCCCCTCTTTTCTTTCCCCCTTTTTCCCCTATCTCTTCTTCCCCTCTTTTCCCTTTTTTTCCCCCCTTCCCCCTTTTCCCCCCCCCTCCCCCCCTTTCTTTCCCCCTTTTTCCCTTTTTTTCCCTTTTTCTCTCTCTTTTTCTTTTTCTTTTCCCTTTTCTCTCTTTTCCTTCTCTCTTCCATTTTCTCTTTCCCTCTCTCTTTTTCCTCTCTTTCCATCTCTCTTTCCTCTCTCTTTCCACTCTCTCTTTCCCCTTTTATTTCCCGTTTCCCCTCCTCCTTACTTTCCCCCCAAATTTTTTTTTCTTTACCTCTCTTTTTTTTTTCTTTCCCCCTTTCTCTTTTTTTTCTCTGTTTTTCCCCCTCTCCCCTTTTCCCTTTTCCCTTTTTCCCCCCTATCTTTTCCTTTTCTTTCATCTCTTTTCCCCATCTTTTCTCCTGTCTTTTCCTCTCCCTCTTTACTCCTCTCATCCTTTCCTCCTATCTCCCTCTTTTTGGGCTTTCCCCCCTCTTTTTTCCTGCTTTTTCCTTTCTCCTTTTCTCCTCTCTGTTTTCTCCCCCCTCTGTCTTTCTCCCTCTGTCTTTTCCCCTCTGTCTTGTTCCTCTCTGTCTTTCTCCTCTCTGTCTTGTCTCCTCTCTGTCTTGTCTCTCTCTGCTTGTCTCATCTCTTCTTGTCTCCTCTCTGTCTTTTCCCCTCTCTTCTTGTCCCCTTTTGTCTTTTCTCCTTTTGTCTTGCCCCTCTCTGTCTTTCTCCTCTCTGTCTTTTCTCCTTCTTTTCTTTTTTTCCCTCCTCTCTTTTTCTCCTCTCTCTCTTTTTTTCTCCTCTCTTTTTCCCCTTTTCTCCTCTCTCTCTTTTCTCCTCTCTCTCTTTTTTTCCCTCCCCTTTTTCCCCTCTCTCTTTTCCCTCTCTCTTTTTCCTCTCTGTTTCTCCTCTCTCTTTTTTCCTCTCTTTTTCTCCTCTCTCTTTTTTCCTCTCTTTTTCTCCTGTCTTTTTCTCCTCTCTCTTTTCCCTCTCTCTTTTCTCCTCTCTCTCTTTTCTTCTCTCTCTCTTTTCTCCTCTTTTTTTTTTTCCTTTCCTTTTTTTCTCCTCTCTCTTTTCTCCTCTCTCTTTCCCTCTCTTTCCCCTCTCTCTCTTCTCCTCTCTCTCTCTCTCCTCTCTCTTTCTCCTCTCTCTCTTTCTTCCCTCTCTCTTCCTTTCTCCTCTCTCTCTTTTTTTTCTCCTCTCTCTCTTTTCCTCTCTCCTTTTTTCCCTCTTTTCTGTTTTTTCCCTTTTTTTCTCCCTTTTTTTTTTTAATAATTTGTTAATATTTGAATCCCCACCTTCCCCGTTCCTCATCATTTTCATATTATGAGATTTTTAAAACTTTTTTTCGATTTAAAAAAAAAATATGTTATACAAACTTTGTCATGACAAAAAAAACAAAAGGGAAAAAAAGTTAAAATTTGGTAATCGTTCGAAAGTTATACATACTTTTCGGCGATTCTTTTATGTAAAAGATTCTTTCGTTCTAAAAAATTTTTTTTTTTCTTTTAAATTAATTTTAAATTTTAATATTTTCCCCCTAGGTTACTGATCACACCTCTCTTTCCTTGTGATCTCCCCCAAATTTTTCCCCTAATCTCTTTTTATAAACTCTCCTCTTTTGCTTTTTCATCTCTCTCCATCACCCTCACGTTTTCAATGTTTTCTAGATCCTGGATTGTATTCAAATTGTCCTCAATTCTTTGGCTGAATATTGCAGTCTCCTTATATATTTATAAAATTTGTTTATAATTCGGTAATCTGCGTTTAATGGATCTTTCTGTTGGGAACATAGGGCCATATTTTTTCCGGATTAGATATAAAACATCCCGGATGACATCTAATATCACGGGGATAGTCTTCTTTTTCAAGGGGGTTTTTATCTAAAAAGCGTTTTCTGGAAATTTTTTTAAATTGTATGTATTAGTGGAAATTCGTCAGAATTTCATCCTCAACTGGATGTTTAATTGGTTCATTCACTGGTGCCGGAGTGTCATCTCGCCACCCAGTGTGGGAAGATCGGCCACCCCCAGTTTTAAAAAAATGCACTACATTAGGGGGAATAATGCCTCTGTAGTTGAGGGTCCGGTCCAAAACAAAAACAATATCCTTTTGGGTCGGCGCGGATCTTGCCCCGGGGCAAAGATCATCGTAACCCCCGTTTTAAAACAAAAACGCACATTAAAGTTGCCCGCAAACCCTTTCCATTCCTCAATCAATAAACAATCAATCGTTCAACCCCAATCAATCAATGAACTCCTCCGGGCCAAAAGCGCAACCCGGGTTTGGCCAGTTTGCTTAGCGTTAAAAACGTAGTGGGTGACGGGGGTCCCGGTTTTTTGGGAAGCCGGGCGGCACGTCGTCGCTGCCGGTGGGCGCGCGGACTGCTGCGCACTCGCAGCAAAAGGCCGGGGCTGGGGGGCGTGGGGCGCGGGCTGGCCTGGCGCTGTCGGGGGGGCAGCGGGGCCGTGGCGGCGGCGCGGGCGGCAGCAGGCGCCCCCGCCCCCGGCCAGCACCAGGCGCCTTCCCCCCGGGTGGCCGACCGCCCAAGGCGCTAAACCCCCGACGAAAAAAGGCCCCCACCATCTCCATGCATGGATTGTGTCTTCTATCTCAAACTTTACAAAAAAAAAAAGAAAAAAGTTTTAACTAGTTAATACGACTACGTCCAAACGGTCAACTGAATTAAAACCCTCTTGTTTCCCCCCATTCATTGGAACATTAAACCCTGTCTATGCTTCCTCTCAGTTAACTTCATTTTGTATTTGTCTCATTTAAATATCCCCCTTTAATAAAGGATTATTTCATTCTGGTTTTCTTTATCTCGAACAATTAAAAAAACGTTTTAACTGTTAAATCATTGCCCGAAACCAACCCCTTTCCCTTCAGGTTCATGGGGTTAAAAGTTATTACTTTATTTTTAACTTCATTTTGTATTTGTTTAAATGTCCTTATGTGTAAAAAAATTTTTCATTATGGATTGTGTATTTATATATCAAAAAAATTTTAAAAAAATATATTTAACTAGTTAAAACGGCTCAGGCCCCCCGGACGTGAACCGGCCTTTGGCCTCCAACCCTCTTCCCCTCCCGGTTCATCGGGACATTAAATTTTAATTCCCCTTTTTCCAAGATCCTTCTTTTTGCCTGGTTCTCCTTTAAAAACCGCTCAACAAGTGACTTGTTAATTATAAAATATTTTTTATGTTCTGTTTTTAGATAAAAATTTTAAAAAAAACAATTTAACAGTTAATAAAAATTTTAAAACTTTCACATTGTGAATCTTTATCCCTCCCCATTCAAACTTTCAAGATTTAGAAATTGGGGATGTTTTTTAAAATTTGTTCTTAGTTTCACTTATTCACAAAAAATTAAATAAAATTAAAATTAACTTAAAAAATTAACAAAAAAACCCAAGAATTAAAATATCTAAAATTTAAAATTTTTTTTAATATCTGAACGGTTAAACATACTTACTGAAACAATTTGATAAAAACGTTGAAAATCGGGACATTAAAATTTATTTTTTTTTACTTTCTGCTAAGGGATTCAACTTTGTTTTAAAAGATATTTTTTTCTAGGAAAAATCACAACAAGGAATTAAATAATGTCCCTTTTGATTTTTTTCTGAATAATGGTACTTTTCATATTTAAAATTCGACGGCTTTTAAAAGGGAAATCAATTTTTCCCCATGTGATTTAAAAAAAGGTTGTTGGATTAAAAAGTTGTATTATTCCGTACATCACAATTTGGGGTATCTACATTGTTTATAAAAGTTTTTTTTTGTTCCACTATCGAAAAACTACATTTAAAAGAACTACTTAAAAATTTAAAAAAGATATGCAGTATTATGTTTCTAAATATAAATTTTGGACTATTTTTCCCAGTCACTAAATTACAGCCCCAAGGCAACTTTAACATTTGCATTTTTTTTTTTTACGAGGTGGTGAAATTAAAAAGACCCCATGGCGGTCCACATGGTAGGTAAATTTTTGAAAAAACACCACCTCCTGGGTTTCTTATTTGGAAACCCGCCTTTTACAATTTGGGGGTGAATCAATCCCCTTCCTTTGGGGGTCTCATGGACCCCATTCTCATCCCCTCGGTCTTATCTTTTTATTTTAAACTGTTGAATGCCTTTTTTTCGGGGGAGACTCGGGAAATGGCTCGCTCTTCCGTCAAACCCAAAAATTTTATTTTCCCCCTAGCGGAAAATGAGGGGTTTTTTTGGGCGACAAACAGGGGATCTCAATTTCTCAGGGGGCCCTTTTTAGGCGGGACCTTTTCATGCAGTAAATCTACTACATGGGGCGCCGGTTTACGTCCCCCTTAAAGGGAAGGCTTACGGGGATTTTTCGCCCAAAAATCACGGCCCGTCGGGAACCCGCCTGGGGTACCGTATCTTTTTTTCTCCCCTCAAGGCCGCCCTGTTCCATTTCTCCTAAAACCAGCTTTTTGGGGAATTCCCCGGGCTTTGCCCGAGTTGGCGAGATGTTCCTCTTTCTTCTCGGGGGCAGAAAAGGGGTTTTCTGCATCCTCCGATATTGGGGGGGGGTGGGGCCCCGCGGGGTTTTCAGCCCGGGGGGGAAGGGGAAAGAGACTTCGGGAACACCCTTTAGTCAACAGCTGCGTGAGAGGGAAGTCCACCCCCCAAGCCTTTCCCCCCCTTCCCATACATCTACTCTGCATTTCTTTTTGCAGTTCATCTCTGTACCTCACCAATGTACAATTTGGGCTTTGAATACCCCATTTAAAGACGAACCTACTAACGCTGAAGGGGTCTTAAAACTCAATTTCCTGTGAAACAAACCGCGACACGTTTTGAAACAGATTGGACATGGTTCTATCAAGGTTAACGGATGTTCTTCTTTTCTATTTAATGGTAAAAAAGGTCCCAATAGCGCATTAGTTATTAAATGGTTTTGCATTTTGGCCTCGTTCACGCTTTTCTCATCTTCTGTCAAATTTTTGTTTAATTTTCGGCGGGATGTTTGGTATTTTGGGACATGTTTTTCCCACAGAATTTGCACACGCATTTACTGTCGGTTTCCCCTTTTGCACAATTGGAAAGGTACCAGGCCCGCCACCCTAGTGAAGACTGGCGCATTTGTTGATTGGTTCCATTCAATTTTGAGATAGATCATGGGACCCGGGTAGTTTCCTCTATTAGGTCCTCTTATGTCCCCTCCCACATCGCATCCCTGTACGCCTCCTTTGGCAGAGAAAAATGTTAAACTTCTATTAGGACAGTTTCTTTGGTCAGGGCGTAATTTATCTAGAAGGAGTGTATTTTGGGGCACACCTTTTTTTTTCAGATAGGTCCCTTGATTTTTGATAAATCTGTGATCCTTTTTCAAGTGGGGCCCTTTGGGTCTTTAAATTTCCCGAGGTCATTATCAAGAGAATTTTCGCGGGGAATAGACACATTGGGTTTTGATGGATTGGTTTTTAATTTTTTTAATTTGGTTTTTTGGGGATAACTATTTACTCCCCTCTCTTTGACGTGGCGCTAAAGGAAAAGTTCGTTGTCCAGACTTATGCCTAAATTTTTGTACTCCAAGTTTCTGTACTTCGCTTAAATTGTTTTTTTTCGTTTCTGGCTATTTTGCCTCCTTTCCGAAACATCATCCCAAAAAGTTTTCTCTCTGTTTATTTTTGCGTCGTGTGTTGTCGTGTCCGTTTAAAAGGAGTTTTGGGTTTTTGATTTTCGATATTATTTGATATTTTCTATCATTTGCATACAGGGGAGGAGATCCCCCTACATATTCAAAAAGCTGCCCCATCTATGATTCAACATTGAAAAGGGAGTGAAAGGGCAGTCTCCTTGCAGGGCCGAGTATGTGTGAATATTTTATCCCTTGTCTGCTCGTTGTATATTACAATGATTTCTCAATATCAGTTGGGGCCAGAATGTCTTTTATTACAATCGGGTTTATTTGCATTTATAATCGTGAATTGGGACGCGGGGGCGCGGTTTAGTTTCCCGTCGGAAATGTCCCCCGACTTACTCGGCTATTCGATAATTGTATATTTAAATTTCCCCTTCCCCTATTTCCGAGACAGTTCATTTTTTAGTCCTTTTCCCCCATTTTTGGAATGTAAAATTCCCCTTTTCCCGACAAAGGCATTCAAGATGGTTCTGGGGTGAAATGGCTATAGCGTCATTTGAGCTTGTTGCGTCGATATGTTCCGAGAAAATCAATAATTCAACCTTCTGCTTCTTTAGTTTTTTTGCAGGGGGAAGAATCTTGGGGAATATGAGCCAAATGTTTAGTTTTTTTCCTTTTTTTAGTCAACGAAATGTCCAAATTTTCGTTTTTGGTTTTAACAAAGGTCATCTTGATAATGAACCAATTTCATGTTTTAAAAGTAGGATTTTCGCTGATTAAGAGGGTCATCTTTGGGTTGAGTTGACCCCATTTATCTCACGTTTTTGGGGCCAAAGCAGAATCCCAATACTCCCTACAGTGAAAATGATCTAATTTATCTTATGGAGGTTTTTAGTCGATTTCCCCTTTTCAATTTCATTGTAATACTATTTTTGGGAAATTTACTTTTTTTCCTTGAACGATTTCTCATACAGGGTCCATCCAGTTTGGGAAGGTATTTGGGCCCCCCATAATTTGTTGCCCTTTAGTAAACACGCGATTTTCAACTTTTTATGATGCATTCCTGACCTAGCATGTACAAATCGAGTTTTCTTTTGTAAAATCAATAAAAGTTTCGCATCCCTGGGTTGGGTTAAAAGTAAGAACAAGATTCGTTTATTACTTATGGTTTAAGGGTCCTATGCTCCCCAAAACAGGGGTTTTTTTTTGAAATCTCCTTTCCAATAAAAAATTTTTTAAAAAAAACTTGGTAGGTATAAATGGTGCTATTCGAAAGACTTCTTTTGGCACCGTCAGTTGTTTCCGGCGCGCAATTTTGGTTTTGGGGTTCAGCGGCTGCAGTGGCCCAACGCTCTTTAGCTTTGTGCAGGAAGCCGGCGCCGCGCCCTCACGGTCGGGCGGGGGCACGCTTTGCAATAAAAAATTTGTGAAAGATTAAATTTTCTGCCCCCCATGCGCGCGGAAAACTATTTAATGTGATTACGGAAAAGCTATGAGTGAATTACAAAAGTTTTGTCGTTCAACTAAAACCCCTGTCAATCAATAAAATATAACAAAAAAAGATTTAAAGAACGTACGCCTAAAAAATTATTTTGTAAAAGTAAATAAAAGGGGAAAAGATATAAAATATACAAATATTGCCGACAGGGGGACAACCCAAGGTTTGGACTCCCATGGTACAGGATTAGAAAATTCAGTACCTGTTCGGGGGTGCGGACGTCGGTTTTTGGGGAAAAGGGGTGGTGAGCTCCTCTTGATGAAGGCTCAAAAGGAAAGAAGTACTCGACATTCAGTTGGAATCATTTTTTTTTTTAAGTTTTTTCGTGTTCCGGGCCCTCAACCTTTGGTCTGTCCGTTGTTTGTGCATGTTTTTTTCGGGGTAGCCAGTGATCTTTTCCCCCCTGGATGGGGATCCGGCGCCGACCTTTCGGCTGGTGGGGGTTTCCCCCCCGGGGCTCTCCCACCAGCGGGGCACCGCCCCAGTCGGGACAAACCAAGCTCCCGACCGGCCCCCTGAATATGTGGTATTTCTGCATGGAAGTGCGTAAGGGTTAGAGGGAAGGGAAGGAAGATCGCGCGCGGTCCGTGGCCCCCTTTGATGGGGGCTGCCCGGCATTCGCCTGGTGTGATCGGAGAAAAAGGGAAAAATACCGATCAGGCAGCCGGGCTAGAATTCTCCTCCCGAAGCGACGAAATTTGACCTGCGAAAAACTAGGGTGAAAAACCCCCACCATCGGACTCGAACCTAGACCTCCCCGGGCAGAGGCGCTGCGTGAAACGTGATCTAAGGGCCCCCGGGTTTTTTTTTTTGCTAACGTTTTTAAAATTCTTTTTAAACCCCTTCAGAAATTAAAATTAAAACATTTTTTTGGGGAAAATTGAAAAATATATTATAACAGAATAAATAAAAATTTTCCTTTTGGAATTTTTTGATATTGTAACAGGTTTTTATCCATTTTTTTTTGAACAAATAAATTTTTCTAAAATATTAATTAAAAAAATAATGGTTGTTTTAATTTCATGTATTCAGGGCGTTTCTGCCAATGTAATTTTACGAGAAAAAATATGTATTCAGAGTTTTCCCCAAAATTCATTTTTTCCCCGCTTTCCATCAATTCATAAATAATCACTTTAATTTTAAAAATTTCTGGGTTTTTTGTGGTGTTCCCACAAATGGATGCAGCTCTTTTTTCATCTTTTTTTTATTTTTATCTAATCAAAGAAAATAAAAATAAAAAACCCATCTGGAAGAATGCATGTTTTTCGATGAAATCGCGATGCGTCAATGTCGGATGTTTGAGTTCACGAACAGTGTGGGGGGGCTGCCATTGAATTGTCAAAAAACCGCAGTGCGCTGAACTTTTTGTTTTAGTATAAAATTTCAAATTTGGGTTTAAAAACTACAATCATTTTAATAAAATGTTAGTTGATTATGTTGTTTAACCCCTTTTTTAAAAAGAAAAAATTACGGACTGTACAAAAAAACAGAAATAGAACAATGTTAGAATAAATGCAACACACCTGCATTTAGGAAACGAAAAAAATTCACTTCTAATAGGCAATACACAAGAAAAGGGGGAAAAAAGAATGGGTGGGCCAAAAAAAAAGGCTGAAGGTAGTAGAAAAATTCGACCAATACCAAAAAAGTTAGAGATGGACTCTTTTTAGAATTAAACAAATTATTTGCAGATGATTCTCACCATATTTTTTAAACTAATTGGGGAGTTCAATTGTACTCAGTTTTTACTTCATATTTAATGGCTTGGGGGCTTTGGGGAACAAAAAATTTTCGAAAGAGTTTTTTTATAATGCAGTTCTAAATAACCTGCAAAATTATTATTATTATTATTATTATTATTATTTGTTATTGCTATTATACCCTTAATATATTCATTGTTTCAGACAATGTTGTTTTTTCGATGTTAATGGATAATTTGTTACCTTGTTTTTTAAATAAAAACAATTTTCTTGAAAAAAAAAAAATTTTCTTCATATCTAAACCTTTGCAACTGCTTCTTAATTATATGAAAAGATTATTCTATGTTTTTCTTCGTGATAAATAAAAAAAAATGGAAGGTGCTGTACCTTAAAATATGAAACACTCGTTTTGCACACAAAAAAAAAATTACTTAAGGCGGAAGTGTCGTAACATGTTCCAATTCCAGGAAAAAATTTGTAATTAATTTTTTTGTGGTATTTGAATGTATTTGTGAAACAACACATTTCGTATTCCACTTCTATTAATTATAAAAAGAATGACTTTGCCTAAAAAATTACATTAATAAACTCAAAACTATTAAAGCATGGAATAAGAGGACGAAAGATATTGGGCGATTTAGATACCAGTAAATGATAAAATGATTTCAAGTAAGACATACAGAGAAAATTAATTTTACAATTTTATTTCGTTTTTAAATTTTTATTAGTCCAAAAAAAAAACATCCTTTTTTCAGTAACCCGAATAACACATGTTTCTGGAAGATTTTCTTCTCAATCAGATCAACTTTAATTTCAAAAGGGAAAATATTCAATGTTATCTTATTTTACCAATCCCTAAACATACAACCACCTTCTTCATTTAACAGTTTTCATCTGATGATCGTTTTTGTAAATGCGTATGTCTCCCTATGTACGAGTATATGTATGCATATGTATTATATGTGTCTGGGAAATGACACCCCTAATAAAAAAAATACAAATGAAAACAGTAAGAACCAACAAAATATTAATAAAAATGAAAATCTTTAAAAAAAAATTTCCCTTTCCCCCTTTTTTTCAATACTTTTCCTAGGAATGTTTTTCCGTAAGGGGTAACAAAAAACACTGTTTTTCAATTCCTTGATAAGTTTTTTTATTTAGAAATGTTCTGGTGGGATTGTTAGCCATGTTCGTCACTAACAGCGCTGAGGTTATTCGGGAAGAACTCAAAATGATCCTTCAAAAAAATATATTTTAAGTGGCATGTTACATCCCATACGTTGGTATTATCTCCATAGTTCATGTACAATATCGCAATAGTTCTCTGCCTAATGGCTGCCTAAAATGTTTTTTCAGACACTTGTGAAAGGCAGCCATTCCTTTTTTCAACATCACTCAACAAATCAACGATCCGTGCATCAGCCCTTAATTTCCCAATATTGCTTTCCTATTTTTTTTTCAGTATTGCTACAAATATTGCTGATTTTATTTTTTCTTCACTGATCCTTAGGAACATCTCTCGTAAATACACGAATCCACGTGATTTGTCCATGGTTTTCTCGTTTTCAACGAGACTCAATTTAAGCTATGCAGTGGAGGCAGGTTCACATGTTTGGGTTCAATAAGAAGAGTATTTACCACATTTCTCTGTCAAAGATAATTCAATCTGAGCAAGCAATTTTTCCCCACAATAGTGATTATTTTGTATATCTGCTATCCCACTCACATAAAAAACAACAGTGCATTGTGTACCAGAGCTCTATGCCGATAAGAAATGCAATTGTATTGTGATCTAGACATATATTACATTTGTATTTCTCATATATGAGGGTGAGGAGAAGTTTAAAGTTCTGTTATGTCTCCTTCAGATTAACTGCATGAACAATCGGAACAGAAGGAAATTCGTTCTCAGTGTGGAGATGTACTGCTTTCAGACTAATTTTGCTAGAATCCAAGAA
>CAXIVR010000002.1:173612892-173657194 GCA_964035755.1 Teleogryllus oceanicus
GTCTTGAACGTGTTGTGCCGTGAACAAATTGAAAAAAAGGGTAGGCCTATACAGCCTAGCATTCTCTGAAAAATAAAATATACGAGTAACTAAAGCAGACCCAAAAACTCTCAGAACCATTACGAACATTAAATAATCTGAGACATTTAATAACAAACTTACAAGCAACAACATGGCTGTGGATGTAAGGTGTTTAAAAATGTGATTTACTGATCTTGTATTCTCAAACGAAAAAAAGTAAAATTCCAATAGTTATGCAGTTTTAAATAATATTTAGAAGGTTCTCAAGACACAGTAAGTACATACTCGTACTGATGACTGGAGTAAGTTTTAAATTATTTTCCCATTTCTGCATTACATACCCTAAGCCAAAAATCAGGCTACACCACTGAAAAAGGTATATAAGAAGAATACTTCATTACCGGGAGGATGTAATCGATGTATTAATTACTATATTTGTTTAAATTTATTCACTACAATAACGAAAAATGGATGGGCAAGACCTCTGCACTTCCTCCAGGATACGCCACTGAGTGTTTTCTTTGCGTAATTTCTAGCGCCACCTCTTCTAGTAAACTATTCAACAGATTGTGTTATCTTATATGAATAGGTGAAATGTAAAACATTTCAACCTAGAAGAATAATCAGAAAGAACAAGTCTAAGATAGACTTTAAAGGAATATTGTTATACTTATGTAGGTTTTGTGTGCTTTCATCGCTAGTCTTATTGATTTCATTTTTCCATCGACCGGAAAAATAGTTTTTGCCAGTAACCAACATAGCGCAAGGCAACGTAATCACTATTAACCACCAACAAAAGACGGTCTGGCAGAAGGCCAGTAACATTACTGAATAATAAACTAGTGTCATTACAACAACACACACTCTATTAACAATATTAAAGAAAAATGTGGAACTGTTTTAGAGAAAATGCAGTTTGAAACACGGCTTCACTCAAAACTTTTGATTGTTTGTTAGTGATTCCGGATCCGTCAACTACTGAGGTAACGAAAGTGTTGTGCATGATTTTCATCTGAAGATGGTGGTGAACTTCCCACTGGATGGCGAGATCCGGCGCCGACCTACCGTCGACTAGCGGGGTTTCTCAACCAGGTACCTCCCATCAGCGGGGCACGCACCAGCCGGAACAAGTTCCAAGTCGTCGACCGGTCTTCCGGCATGTGTGGTGGTGTAGTGTGAAGTGTAAGTGTGTGTGTAAGGGATGAGGATAGGACAAGGAAGAGGAAGGAAATATCGCACGCAGTCCGTTGTCCATTTGGTAGGGTACTGCTCCTGCCATTCGCATAGTGTTGATCGGAGAAACGCGGAAAACTACCGATCAGAGCTGCCGACCGCTAGAATTCTTCCAGACTGCGACTGAATTCGACCTAGCTGAAAAGCTGGTATCGAAAATCCTGCCGTCGTTGGGACTCGAACTTAGGACCTCCCGGTTAGAGGCACTGCAGTGATATCAGTTGGTGTACTGAACCACCGCTCCGGTTCAAAAGTTTTGAGTTTTCGAGGTAATTCATAAGAAATTATTTCAAGAAATTGTACTGTCAGATGTGATAATGTAATGCTCGTATTACAAATATTGACAGGAGATAATTTTCGAAAACAAAAAATACATTTAAGTGTCATTTATGACATGTTATTCAGACAGGTAAGCACTATCCATACAAAAATGAAAAAAAGTGTAGCAGTTTTTGAGATAATTGCGCTTGAGCTTTCTTGGAAATACGAGCTCGAGGAAATTCGAGCTAATTTTTACAGAAATCTTCTGTTTCCGGGAAACTTTATCAGACATAATTTGAGGTCACATTGTCACAAATATCACAATATATAAGAATCGCGCAGGTCTCATGGCCCGAGTCTCGCCAACGTAAAATAAGGCATCAATTCAATTCAATTCCATAACTACATAGTCACATTTGGATCGCGTTGTGCTTGCCATCCACGTCACGGATGTAAATAATAATGACGTGAGAAATATAAAAAATTACATTGTGTAATTTTTGACGAAAAAAGAGTAGAGCAAAATGACGTATATAATAATAATAATAATAATAATAATAATAATAATAATAATAATAATAATAATAATGTCTTTATTAATGGCGAGGCTCAGGCCATAGGGTCATCTTCCGCCTAACCACTGAGTCTACATTTATACAGAGTAGTCACATATAAATGGGGAGGAAAATCTGTACATTTACGTCTGGGAGTGCAAAACTAGGGACCATCCCGGCATACGCCTTAAGCGACTGAGTAAACCCAGAAAACCTCAATCAGGATGGCAGCTTAGGGCCGAACAGCATTATGGTATAGAAATGGAAGAGAAGAGAAATGAGAGAAGGGAATCATAAATGAAAATGAAGTAGAAAATACGAACGAGAACGAAGAAAGGAGAGAGACTATAGGAGGAGAAACTGTACATTTATGACTGGGAGTGCAAAGCAGGCCATCCCGGCATACGCCTTAAGCAATTGAGTAAACCCAGAAAACCTCAATCAGGATGGAGGCTTATGGCCGAACATTAATATAGAAGAATATGGTATGGATAGAAATGAAGGTGAAGAGATGAGGCGTTTGGGGGAAAGGGTCAAAGACATAAATGGGGAAGACTGTGAAGGAAAAGGAAGGAAGAAAGGAAGAAAAGGAGAAGAAGTAGGTGGAAAGTAAAATTTATCCAGAAGTGGTACGAAATGTTACGTTTGGTATACATTAGCACTTTACATAAATATACAAACATTTGTAACAGCAGAGAAGCACAATAGGCTCTAAGGTAATAGAACCAGTAATTTATAATATAATATTGACAGTTTTAAGAAACAATGTAAAAGTAATAATAGGATATAAACATCAATTGTAATTCTTATTAAGACCTATATATTGTAGATATGATAATGATGACAGTACAAAAATAGCTGTAAGTATTTTAGCATTTATTTGGAGCGTGGCTAATCTTTTTAAATATTTATTTGAACAATTTTATTAGGATGTGCAGAAAAATGTGGTTTTAATAATTTAGATGGAGTGAGAGGGAGGAAAATGATAATAGAGTAGTGAGGTATGGTGTAATTTGAATTTAAAGAGTGAGGAAAGTGGCGTTTAGGGGCGGTGCCCGGGTACTTGGTAGTGGAAAAGTCTGAGGATGAAGGGGACATTAATACCATTCTATATGTCGTTATCCCTTTACCCAAGTATTTAATCTGTTTTGAATTTACGGAAAGTATTCGAATGTTTTAGACTCGCTGGTAGTTTATTCCAGGCTCGGATAGCTGTAATGGTGAAAGATTTACTGAAAGAAGTCGCTGTGACGTACACAGAGCAGAGCTGAACTACGAGCTCGGTTTAATTTCAGAGGATTGAAATTACTTATTAGACGTGTTACATGAGAACCTTTAAAATTTTATAGAGAAGAAGTAGAGAGTGAAGTAACCGTCTTTGTCTAGAATAAGCATACGAAGTGAGTCAAAAAGTGCATACATGGTCGTATTTTCTTAGATCAAAATAAACCGTACGCATGCGTTCTGTGCTACTGAAGTTTACGTTGTAATTTAGATGTCATGTTTGTCAGAAGAAAGTCGCAATAGTCAAAATGTGGCATAATAAGTTATTTAATGAGTGTCTCACGTGTACTAATTGGTAAAGCGTTCGCAGGCGTTTCAGCGAATGCATTGCGGCAAAACTTACGGCAGGTTGAATCTACTTGCGAGTTCCAGCTGAGGGTGTTGTCAATAAACACTCCTAGGTTCTTGTCTTCGAACACCAAGGTGAACGGTGTCATTTATATAAATTGTAGGCAGGGTAGAAGATGATATTTTATTCACAGTGCTTTTTTAACTGATAATCTGCACTGTGATTTATTGGGTTTAATTGTAGGCCTAATAACGCTGCCCATTTGTTTGCTTGATCAAATCTTCGTTAATTTTATGCGGAGTGAGAAGAGTTCAGACGGGTGGCCACTTAGCTATATCTGAAGATCATCCGCGTACATTTGATGACTGCAATATTTAAGTGCATTTCCACATCGTTTACATACATTAATAATACTAGTGGTCCTAATACAGCACCTGGGCCACCCACGGTTAAGTTTTAAGGCTCTTGAGCTGCGACTACCGGACACCACTCTTTGGGTTCTGGGAAATTAAATAGTTAAGAAACCATGGTAGGCTGTAGCCAAATCCCATGATTTTAGTTTTGCGAGTAAGATGTCGTGATCTACTGAGTCGAACGCTTGCTAAAATCCAGAAGAATTAACATAGTTATATTACTGTGATCTATAGCTATTCTCGCATCTTCAATAACATTCAGTAGCGCAGTACCAGTATTCCTGCCGGAACGGAAACCTGATTGCTGATCGTTTAAAAGTGATTGGTTTTGGAGATACAGTTCAGTTTGCTTTTCGGACGACTTTTTCGAGTACTTTTGAAATAGTCGGAGGATGCTAATTGGGCGGTATTCAATAGGGGTTTTTGGTTGATGCTGTCTTGGGAATAGGATGCACGAGCGCACTTTTCCAAGATAAAGGATATTGTCCGCTCATTAGAGAGAAATTTACTATTTCGGTAATGGTTGATAGGTCACATCTAGGCTATTTTTAGCAGTTTGGCATTTATATCATCGGTACTGAAGCATTAGATTTGAGACTTTGAACTATTTTTATTATATCCTCATGTTCCACGGATGAAAAGAAAATTCGTCGTTGAATTTTGGGGAAGCGCGAGGATTGAGTCTTCAAGTTACAGTCAAATGAAGGAACGTTACTTACAAAATTATGATTTAGAGATTCTAGGGGGAAAATCATTTCAATTTGGGGAGGAGCTTTACCTATTCCTAGATTTTTCAAATTTTTCCAAATCGTTTGAGTCGCGGACTCGCCAAAGGTGGTGTGGGAATATTTTATTTTAGCGTTGCGGCATTTCTCCGTAACTAAATTTCTCAGCATTTTGTACTGTTTTTAAATAGTTAGCATTTAGTTTTCCGGAAAATAGCATGCACTGCATCTCGATCTTTCATTAAATTCCGAATTTCATCAGTTAACCATGGTGCAGGAGGACGAGTTACGCGTGATATTTTTAAAGGCGCGTGCCGGTCATAGAATTGTCTTATTAAGTTAGTGAAAATCGCCACTTAAGCTTCCAGCGATTCTTCTTCGTGGACAAGGTACCATGGAAGAGTCAATCCATCTACATTAAATGCTTGTTTATCGAATTTTGAAAAATCGCTAGGAACGGAATTTATTGTAAAAAAAATGAAAAATATGTAATGTATATGTACTTATTTTCCAAAACATTAGGTAAAAATATGAAAAAAAAATTATTGATGTTTGAAATTTCTTAGAATTCCAAAGAATCATCCCTAAATTTGGGGGCAAAGTGTTTACCTCTACAGACGTAATTGTACTCTAGACTTCACCACAGAAAAGAATTTATTCGAAATATAGTCGTTTATAGTATTTTTACAATATATACGAGGAGCCGATGCTCGTGAATAGTATTGTTTGTCAGTGATGGATCCGGGAGGGTTAAAGAACTCTCCCAATCTAACGCGAAGACAATTTTCTGTAAATATATTTGTTGGTTTTGATAAGCGAATTGCTGTTTAACATGAGCGCACGTGGTTGAAATTACTTTGGTTCACAAAAATCTTTGACTCCGAGAATGCAGTATGCGGGAGGGAGCGGTAAGTTCGACAATTCATGGCGAAGATATGGTGCTCATAGAAGGGCAACAGCATCACATTTGATTTGTAAGAAATTTGATTCCGTAATATATATTCAAACGCGCATCTGAAATTTTCCCGTTGCGACATATTCATATAAAAAATGTAACGAAATATTTAGTAATAGGAAAAATATGTTACAATATGTAATTAAGAAAATGTGTGAAAATATGTAAAATAAAAATAGTACTAATTCATTCAATGTCTTGTAAACTCTCAAAAATATTATTGAAAGAAGTATCTAGTTCCTGTGAAAACATGTAATTACTGGAAATCCGTTCCTACTCATCATAAACAGTTTTCGGCACTATCCTTTCACCATCGCCTGGCATTTTTGGGTCTGGCAAGGCCCCATTTTCTACCATGATAGATATTATTTGTAGGGAGGTTTATACAACCTAGTGACATAACACTACAATTTACATATTACAATTAGAAATTTAACACAATTAATTTTAAACTATTTTAAGACATAAAAATTATAATAATATAAAAATGTTAAAACAAGAAAAATAATAACAATAATAGCATTACTTCTGCATTTTATGGCTGACCTGCACAATTATTTTAACTATTAAATGCACGACTTCACGACATTTAATTACACTGCACTTCACTTCACTATCACGATACTCCCGACTATACTCTCATAATACTCCATAAATCTATGGGCAAGGTAGGCACTTGGGGGAGCTGAGGAAGGACTGCTTCAAGCCCTTATGTAATGCATGCTGTGTGCTGGAAAGAAATGTGGATCGATTGCGATTTTGGATCTAAAATGTATATTCCCACTGAAAGAGGTGTTGTTGTACCATGATCCATCCAAAGGATAATCCAAAGAAAATATTGGTTTAAAATTTGCCAAATTTTATCCTTAATTATGTAAAAAATTTCACTATTATCGAAACTTAAACATGACATAATTTAACGAAAGTCTTTGAAGAAGATATTCCAAAAAGCTCTATCTTTAATATTGCAGACTCGAAAAATTTTGGAACTGTTGAATTTTAGAAAGTCAGATATTTTTTAAAACAAATTAAATTTGTGTAATTTGTAAGGCATTTTGTGCTTTTCAGGCAAACGATTAATACAAATATTTGGAGTCATTTTTACAAAATCTATAAAATGATATTGAGGCGTTATGTAAAGAACCCATTAAAATGAAAATATCTGCCTCAGTCTTACTAAGGCTTGCGTTTGTTCAGATCGATTAAAGAATATAAATTTTGGGGAAAATCCTCTGAAAAATGTAGAAACTTAATTACTAATTAATTGCGTATACTCGATTTCTCAATAAAAGTATGTGGCAATTAATTCGAAAGTGTGGCAATTAATTAGCAACAAAGTATCTGATTATTTTTACTCGGGTGTGCATCAACTGATGCGTCCGTCCGGGTTCGAATCCCAATGGTGACAGTCGTCGACAGTAGATAGACAGATAGGAGTTTAGCCGCTGTCTGGAAGAGAATTCTAGCAGCCTGCTGCTCTGGTCGGTACTTTTTGTGGTTTCTCCAATCTACACTTGGAACATGCTAGAGCAGTACGGCCAAGGATCGCGCGCGATCTTTCCATCCTCTTCTTTGTCCTATCCTCATCCCTTACACACACTTACACATACATGCACTGCACTACCACACGTGTCGGGAGACCGGTTGGGAGTTTAGAGCTTGACACTGTTGGGGCGGAGTCCCACTGGTGGGGGATGCCTGGTAGGGAAGTCCCCCGTGAGCCAACGTGCAGGTAGGCGCCGGATCTCACCATCAAGCGGGGAACATCACCGCCACCTCCCACGATAAAAATATGCACACACGTACATTACTAATGACCTTAACAGTTGACACGCCCGGAATCACTAATCAATGAATGGACAACTGTAATTTACTTTATACCAAAATACATCCACTTATTCAAGGATCTCACAATGATCTCACCACACATTCTTTCTGTCAAAAAATCGTAGATTTTTCACATTAAAATCATTTCTCTTCACTAAGTAAGGAAGTAGTAAATCTCGGAATTTTCGAAAATTTAAAACTTTTTCGGCGCCTTCTTGCAACAGTAATATTCATGATAGAGATTTTTTCCTCAAGAAAATCTCTTTAAGCTAAATCAAAAACAGAGAACGTTTAAAATTTTTCGAAAATATGAGTTTCTTTCGTGTAATTTTGCCTGAAGTTGAGGCAATACCTAAACCATTATTCTCTCAAAAGCGTGACAATTTTTTAAAAATTTTCTCGCTTTTCGGCGAACCTCTGCATTTTAAAATATTGCAAATAATTAAGATTGCAAAAATATTGATGATAGATATCTTACTTTCTCGAAAATGTTCATATATACGGAGTAACACATAGTGAAGGGGAAGTTACTTGGGTTTTCATAACGTGGCGCGTCTTCACGATGGAATATGGCACGGCCTTTGGCGTCTTTCTTGGTCGTGCCGGTAGATGTTGCTTGATAAGCAGCATTGCTTGATATGATCACGATCACACGACATCTGGCGACACGACCGAGAAAGACGCAAAAACCCGTGCCATATTCCATCGTTAAGACAATTCTCTCGCCACGTTATGAAAACCCTAGTATAATGCCCCGGGAATTCCATTTCGATATTTTACTGAGTTAAACTACAGCCAGATACAGCCTCTGCAGCAACTCTAACCGAAAGGTCCACAGGTTCACGCCCCGGCGGGTTCGATTCGGATTCATCACGGTGATGGATTTTCGACACTAGCTAGATAGCTAAGTCGACACAGTCGCTGTCTGGAGAAGAATTCTAGCGACCGGCTGCTCTGATCGGCAGTGTTCTGTGGTTTCTCCTATCAAAACCAGACCCAGTTTTTTTTTTCTCTCTCACGTGTTTTTGTATATTTAAATACTCTTGAAGTTGGTGCTCATATAAAAGGGGTGATCTCTGGATTCATTTTCCTCTGAATATCCAGTTGGTCATTAACTGTAATCGAAAATAAAAGTAAAATTCATATGAAATTATTCAAGCATATAAAACTTGAACGAAGAAGAAGGCGATTTCTGAGAACAACGGCGTTCTCAGCGAGGCGACGCTTCAGACCGAAACGGCTCGGTGGAAAGGTGTAGAAGGAAGCAAAGTGGACTGCTCTACGCGGCCGAACACAGTAAGGTCGTTCCAAATAAAATGTTTTTCGCCCAGGGATAGGAGTGATTCAGTTTAATAAGAAAGCCTCATTCTGTATCTATCGTAGAAAGAAAAAGGTAACAGATTTACCACGCTTAAAAGATAAAAGTAAAAGTACATTTGTTTCCGACTTCTAATACGTGAGAACTGAATCAATCTTTTCTTTCAAAACGGATTTGAAGATCAAATATTGTAATATAGTGATTAAGAGTTTGTGTAAGAGTATAATTATAATAATAGTAATTCTCTGGATTTTAGAGAAAAGGATTTCCTTTTTGTTGTAAAAGTAATGTTAAGGAAAAGTATTAATTTTTGATTTTCCAATGTGTGTTTCTTTCAAATTTTGTAAAGTAATATTTTAACGATTCTTTCAATTTCTGAAAGTGTGTTTGTTAAACAATTGGGTTGTAGATGAAAGTAGGAAATTGTGTATTGTGTTATTAGTGTGTGTTTTTTAGTCAAGAGTATTTTTGCTTATTTGATTTTTCTGTGTGCATTGTATTTGTCAAAGCAGCCAATATTTTTTAGAATATATTCTGAATTTAGTGAAAAGTGATTCTCACCCGAGTTGTTTGTAATTTTGTCAATCCGCCGTGATCTTCCACGACCCTGCCCCTTATTTTTTATTTGTGTCCACACTGGGACGTCTATACTGAGCTAGTCGACCATCTGGTGAATTATGTTCGCCACCCCTGAACGTCTCCAGGTCGGGTGCTGGCCTTACGGCTTGTACCGCACGACTGTGGCTCCGCAATGTCGTTATACCCCTTACCAAGTATTTAATTCGTTTTTGAATTTACGGAAAGTATTCGAATGTTTTAGACTCGCTGGTAGTTTATTCCAGGCTCGGATGGCTGTAATGGTGAAAGATTTACTGAAAGAAGTCGTGCTGTGACGTGGTACACAGAGCAGAGCTGAACTACGAGCTCGGTTTAATTTCAGAGGATTGAAGTGCTTATTAGACGTGTTACACTTGAGAACCGTGTAAAATTTTATAGAAGAAGTAGAAGTGGAAATGGCAAATCTTTGTCTAGGTAAACGCGAAGTGAGTCAAAGAAGTGCATTCATGGTCGTATTTTCAGATCAAAATAAACCGTACGCATGCGTTCTGTGCTACTTGAAGTTTACGTTGAATTTAGATGTCATGTTGTCAGAAAGAAAGTCGCAATAGTCAAAATGTGGCATAATACGTGATTTAATGAGTGTCTCACGTGTACTAATTGGTAAGCGTTCAGGCGTTTCAGCGAATGCATTGCAGCAAACACATTTCAGCAGGTTGAATCTACTTGCGAGTTCCAGCTGAGGGTGTTGTCAATAAACACTCCTAGGTTCTTGACTTCGGAACACCAAGGTAGAACGGTGTCATTTATATAAATTTTAGGCAGGGTAGAAGATGATATTTTATTCACAGTGCTTTTTGAACTGATAATCATGCACTGTGATTTATTTAGGTTTAATTGTAGGCTATAACATTCCCATTTGTTTAAGTTTATCAAATCTTCGTTAATTTTATGCGCGAGTGAGAGAAGAGTTCAGACGGGTGGCCATAGATATATCTGAAGATCATCCGCGACCACATTTGATGACTGCAATATTTAGTGCATTTCCCTATCGTTTACATACATTAAGAACACTAGTGGTCCTAATACAGTGCCTTGGGCAACTCCGCGGTTAAGTTTTAAGGCCCTTGAGCTGCGACTACCGGACACCACTCTTTGGGTTCTGGAAGTTAAATAGTTAAGAAACCATGTACGCGTAGGCTGTACCAAATCCCATGATTTTTAGTTTTGCAAGTAAGATGTCTCTCGTGATCTACTGAGTCCGAACGCTTTGCTGAAATCAGAAGAATTAACATAGTTATATTACTGTGATCTAAGATCATTCGCATCTTCAATAACATTCAGTAGCGCAGCACCAGTATTCCTGCCGGAACGGAAACCTGATTGCTGATCGTTTAAAAAGTGATTGGTTTGGAGATACAGTTCCGTTGCTTACGGACGACTTTCGAGTACTTTAGAAATAGTCAGGAGGATGCTAATTGAGCGGTATTCAGCCAAGGGTTTCTGGTTGATGCTGTCTTGGGAATAGGATGCACGAGCGCAATTTTCCAAGATAAAAATATTGTCCGCTCATTAGAGAAAATTTTTTAAAATTTCGGTAATGGTTGGATAGGTCACATCTAGGCTATTTTTAGCAGTTTGGCATTTATATCATCGGTACCTGAAGCATTAGATTTGAGACTTTGAACTTTTTTTATTATATCCTCATTTTCCCAAATTTGAAAAAGAAAAATCGTCGTTAAATTTTTGGGAGAAGCGCGAGGATTGAGTCTTCAAGTTACAGTCAAATGAAGGAACGTTACTTAAAAATTTAAATGATTTAGAATTCTGGGGGAAAATATTCATTTCAATTTGGGGAGGAGCTTTATTCCTAGATTTTTCAAATTTTCCAAATCGTTTTGAGCCCGGACTCTGCCAAAGGTGGTGTGGTAATATTTTATTTTAGCGTTGCGGCATTTCTGCGTAACTAAATTTCTCAGCATTTTGTACTGTTTTAAATAGTTAGATTTAGTTTGAAAATAGCATGACTGCATCTCGATCTTCATTAAATTCCGAATTTCATCATTTAAACCCATGGTGCAGGAGGAGAGTTACGCGTGATATTTTTAAAGGCGCGCCGGTCATAGAGTTGTATTATTAAGTTAGTGAAAATCGCCACTTTAGCTTCCAGCGATTTTCTTCGTGGACAAGGTACCATGGAAGTGTCAATCCATCTACATTAAATGCTTGTTTATCAAATTTTTAAAAAATCGCTAGGAACGGAATTTATTGTAATAAAATGCAAAATATGTACATGTATATGTACTTATTTTCCAAAACTTTTAAAGGAAAAATAGAAAATATGAAAATAAAAATTCATTGATGTTTTGGAAATTGTTCTCTAGAAGCATTTTCCGAGCGAAGAACGTCGCCGATTACTTCCTAACAAGGATTGGAGTGGCTGAAAGTAAGTTCTACCTCTACAGACGTAATTGTACTCTAGACTTCACCACAGATAAGAATTTTATTCGAAATATAGAATACGTTTATAGTATTTATTACAATGTTTACGGGGAGCCGATGCTCATGTGAATAGTAGTATTGTTTAGTCAGTGATGGATTCCGGGGAGGGGTAAAGGAATACTCCTCCCCAATCTAACAACGCGGAAGACAATTTTCTGTAAATATATTTGTTGGTTTTCGACCATAGCGAATGTGCTGTTTGAAACATGAGCAAGCACGTGGTTGAAATTACTTTGGTTCACAAAAATCTTTGACTCCGAGAATGCAGTATGCGGGAGGGAGGTAAGTTCGAAATTCATAGCAAAGTTATGGTGCTCATAGAAGAACGCATCACATTTGATTTGTAGAAATTTGATTCCGTAATATATATTGCAAACGCGCATCTGAAATATTCCGTTGCGACATATTCATATATTAAAATGTAACGAAATTTTTAGTAATAGGTAAAATATGTTACAATATGTAATTATATGAAAATGTGTGAAAATATGTAAAATAAAAATAGTACTAATTCATTCATAATGTCTTGTAAACTCTCAAAAATATTATTGAAAGCAAGTATCTATTTCCCTGTGAAAACATGTAATTACGTGAAACCGTTCCTACCATCATAAACAGTGTATCGGCACTATCCTTTCACCATCGCCTGGCATGCCTGGCAAGGCCTTATTTTCTACGCATGATAGATATTATTTGTGGGGAGGTTTATACAACCTAGTGACATAACACTAAAATTTACATATTACAATTAGGAAATTTAACACAATATAATTTTAAACATTTTAAGACATAATAATAATAATATAAAAAATGTTAACAAACAAAAAAAATAAAAAACAATAATAGCATTACTTCATTTTATGGCTGACTTGCACAATTTTTTTAAAACTATTAAATGCAGACTCACGACATTTAATTACACTGCACTTCACTTCACTATCACGATACCCTGACTATACCTCATAAACTCAATAATAATCTATGGGCAAGGTAGGCACTGCGGAGCTGAGGAAGGACTGCTTCAAGCCCTTATGTAATGCAGTGTGTGGAAAGGAATTTGGATCGATTATTTTGGGTCTAAATGGGTATTCCTACTGAAAGAGGTGTTGTTGTACCATGATCCATCCAAAGGATAATCCAAAGAAAATATTGTTTAAAAATTTGCCCAAAATTTTTTCCTTAATTATGTAAAAAATTTCACTATTATCGAAAAATTAAACATGACATAATTTAACGAGAGTCTTTTGAAGAATATTCCCTTAAAAAGCCCCATCTTTAATATGCAGACTGGGAAAAAATTTTGGAACTGTTGCAATTTTAGAAAGTCAGATATTTTAACACAAATTAAATTTGTGTAATTTGTAAGGGGTCATTTGTGCTTTTCTAGGGAAACGATTAATACAAATTTGGAGTCATATTTTACAAAATCTATAAAAAGATATTGAGGCGTTATGTAAAGAACCCATTAAAATGAAAAAATCGGCCTCAGTCTTACTAAGGCTTGCGTTCGTTCAGATCGATTAAAGAATAAATTTTGGAGAAATCCCTGAATAATGTAGAAACTTAATTACTAATTAATTGCGTATACTGATTTCAATAAAGATGTGGCAATTAATTGAAAGTGTGGCAAAATTTAAATTTGAACAAAGATCTGATTGTTTTTTCCGGTGCATCAACTGAGCGTCCGTCCGGGATGTACTATAGTTCGAGTCCCAATGGTGACAGTCGTCGACAGTAGATAGACAGATAGGAGTTTAGCCGCTGTCTGCAAGAGAATTCTTGACCCGCTGCTCTGGTCGGTACTTTTGTGGTTTCCCAATCTACACATGGAACAGCTAGAGCAGTACCTTAACAAACGGGCCAAGGATCGGCGCGATCTTTCCTTCCTCTCTTTGTCCTATCCTCATCCCTTACACACACTTCACATACATGCACTGCACTACTACACGTGTCGGAGACCGGTTGGGGTTTGGAGCTGACCTGTCGGGCGGAGTCCCACGGGTGGGGGATGCCTGGGGGGAAGTCCCCGTGAGCCAACGTGCAGGTAGGCGCCGGATCTCACCATCGAGCGGGAGCATCACCCCCACCCCCCACCATAAAAATATGCACAAACGTACATTACTAATGACCTTAACAGTTGACACGCCCGGAATCGCTAATCAATCAATTGACAACTGTAATTTACGTTATACCAAAATACATCCACTTTTTTAAGGATCTAAAGTGATCTCACCACACATTTTTTCTGTCAAAAACGTGATTTTCATTAAAATCATTTCTCTTTACTAAGTAAGGAAGTAGTAATCTCTGAATTTTCAAAATTTAAAACTTTTCGGCACCTTCTGCAACAGTAATATTCATGATAGAGATTTTTTCCTCAAGAAATCTCTTTAAGCTAAATCAAAACAGAGAACGTTTAACATTTTCAAAAAAATATGAGTTTCTTTCGTGTAATTTTGCCGAAGTTGAGGCAACACCAAACCATTATTCTTCAAAAGCGTGAAAATTTTTTTAAAAAATTTTCTCCGAATAAAGGAAAGAACGCTTCAAATAATGACGCAGGTCTGTTTTTCGGTGAACCTCTGCATTTTAAACTATTGCAAATAATTAACATTGAAAAAATATTGATGATAGATATCTTACTTTCGAAATTGTTCATATATCGGAGTAAATACATAGTGAAGGGAAGTATTTGGTTTCATAACGGCGCGTCGGGGACTTGTCTTCACGTTGGAATATGGCACGCCTTTGGATTTTTCTTGGTCGGCCGGTAGACGTACTTGATCTGCAGCATTGCTTGATATGATCGCGATCACACGACTCTGGCGACACGACCGAGAAAGACGAAAAAATCCAGCCATATTCCATCGTTAAGAAATTCTCTCGCCACGTTATAAAAACCCCCAGGATAATGCCCGGGAATTCCATTTCGTTATTTTACTGGTTAAATCACAGTCAAACACAGTCCTGCAGC
The DNA here is from genome assembly GCA_964035755.1 of Teleogryllus oceanicus. NCBI lineage: Eukaryota > Metazoa > Arthropoda > Insecta > Orthoptera > Gryllidae > Teleogryllus > Teleogryllus oceanicus. The sequence goes on from CAXIVR010000002.1 coordinate 173,627,807, forward strand.
GACTCTAACCGAAAGGTTCAAGGGTCCCCCCGGCGGTCGATTGGGATTCATCACGGTGGTAGATTTTCGACACTAGCTAGATGGGCTAAGTCGACACAGTCGCTGTCTGGAGAAGAATTCTAGCGACCGGCTGCTCTGATCGGCAGTGTTCTGTGGTTTCTCCTATCAAAACCAGACGAATGCCGGAGCAGTACCCTAACAAACGGGCCACGGACTGCATGCGATCTTTCCTTCCTCTTTGCTGTCTTATCCCCACCCCCCCACACACACTAACATGCACTACACTACCACAGATGCCGGGAGACTGGTCGGAAGCTTAGAGATTGTCCCGGTTGGGGCCTTGCCCCGGTGGTAAATACCTGGTTGTGAAACCACCGCAAGCCGACGGTAGGTCGGCGCCGGATTTCGCCACGCAGCGGGTGAAGATCACCGCCACCTCCCGATGTAAAACTTGCACAATACTTGCGGGAATTATTACCTCAGTAGTTGACGTGCCCGGAATCACGAACAATCAACCAACCAGTCTCAGCTCTTAGCGTTGCGACTAAAAGGATGAAATCTTATTTTCCCCAGTCACACAGTGAGTGTTGATCGTGATCGCTAAGTAGTTTTTTCAAAATATTTCAAGAAATGTGACATAGCTTTTTATAATGATATCGAATTCGTTATGGAGACTCGTGGCCATGATTTCAATGTAATTGAATGGCTCTTGGAACAAATTTATATTCAAATTTTAAAATTTACAACTGATGGCTAATACCAAAATTAAAATAAGAGTGGTGCGCTAACTTAACGTTAAGTCACCGATACCGCCCATGAAAACCTACGCAATAGCAGAATTTGTAATTAATTTTCAACTAATTTATATATATATATATATATATATATATTGTGACGTCACGGGCATTGAACCCGTAACGCTACCATAAGCCACTAGAAAACCAAAGAATGAGAATAGGTACGAGACGGAGCGGGAGGTCTGAGAAGTGATATCTACTCGCAGGTTTTCGCACTGATGTGTCCAAAGTTAGCGGATAATATTTTTCGAGAGGGCGCTGAAGGAGGAGAAAATTCAATTCTCCAGAAATTTTTCCCAGGCGGAGTTGCTGCATAAATACCGTGACGCACTTCGGTAGAGCTCTTTACGACTTCCGGACAGCGCTACGCGACTCAACCAAATTTTTCAGCGGTAGTAATCGGTTAGTGCAGGAGTATAATTTTAATTGCTTGGCGTAAAGCTAATTTAAGAAACGCGGTAATATGATAGAATTCAGAAGCAAAGTACGTACAGCATTTGCACTAACATTACGCGAGAAGCGCGTTGTGACTGCTCGAACTTGGAAATAGTTTCATCGAAGTAAATTCGCGCAGAAGGACTCTGAACGAAATCCAGCACACTCTGCACGCCACGACCACGCACGCTCAGAGTGTGGTATGTCGGCCGAGAGCTAGAAGTAATCAATTCAAGCACGTTAGTTATTTAAAACTGGGAGCGCGAGCAACGGGTACGCGGCAGCCGGCAGAAGGACGACTCCAACACTCAAGCGTAGGCGAGAAGGACTTGGACCAATCCGTCGATGGTACGAGCCTGAGGACGAGAGAAAGGTTTAAATTTGGACGCGGGCGGCATCCTGAGATCGAGCGAAAGAAGAGCGAAACCGCGACATCGAATCAGTCGCGACGACTGCGAGCGCCGAACCCCACGTTAACTGGACGAGCGGGAAGGAAATGTCGAGGTAAAGAACTGGCAACTCTATGCGACCATTTGTTGGGAAACTGTGTAGCTTTAAACACCAGGTAGCGTCCTAAAATAGGAAAGTTAATAACTACTTTCGGGAAATATTTCGGAATGTAAGGAGCGGCAGTTTCGATTTCATTCGCTGTACGCACCAGTAAATTCGTTTGAATGCCATAATTGTACAACTTTTTCTAAAGTAAATTATAATTTTCATGTAATGTAAAAGTAATCTTATTGAAAGTATTAGTTCATTGTATGATGTCAGGAATAATCAGTTGCTATAATTTTGTAAAGGGTATTGATTTAGTAATGCAAGCCATTGTTTATATTGTGTTAGAGCACAGCATTGTAATAATGCAAATCAAGGCTGACCTCTGTGAAGTCTATAATCGAATAATTGTGGAAGAGAATCACGAAGGCCAGCACGGAGAAACTTTAGATTAACAAAAGAATGAGGTACACGAAATAATTGAGAAGGAGGTCACAAAAGTATTGTAAATAGTGTATTGAAGTAATCAGGCAGTCAAGGTGACGCCTATACATTCTATGGTTGTGTTATTTCTGTTCTTTGTTTCTGTTTTCTTTGCAGTGACCATCTACGTAAAGTACATACTTATTGTATATTTGTGCCACTGTGTAATGGTTTTACTGGAATATATGCTCATTTTACCAGAATTTTATATAATTCATTGTGTCAAGGGTTCAGACTTTCTATACCCGAAAGATCCTGCTTCCTGAGAATTCAAAGTCGCTTCACTGAGCATTCATAGTTTCACGCTTCCATCGCCACCGGCTGGAAGGTAGTAGGTGGGCGTTATAATATATATATATATATATATATATATATATATATATATATATATATATATATATATATATATTCTTAATTTGTTGTTACTTCGACGCAACGCGTCTCCAAAGCCTCTTGGGGGCGTTGAGCGCTGGCGCTTCTGAGAGTAACTCTCCCATTACTGCGCTTGTTTTATGGAGTAATCCTCCATTAATATTCTTCGTCAGTTAGTTGTCAAGAGGACCGCCAGGTAGCATCTCCGCTTATGCGCCTCTCACGCTACACGCGCTCCTGCGTCACTAACCAGCGGCCAGAATTAGGAAGGAATTAGGACACTAGGGTTTAGACATTTCACAGGGGTTGACTAGCCTTGTGAAGCAGCCGAACTCGTTTTGTTGGAACAAATTTCACATGATATTCGACGGGAATCGAACCCGGATCTCCGTGGTGAAAGGCTTGCGACTTGGTAATGAGCCACGAGTCAGCTATATCTAAATAAAATATTTGAACGGACGCAGAACGTCGAAATGTACAATGATTAAGAGTGAGGACGCTATCTGAACATAAAATCAACACCCGCTCCCAGGAAAATCCCATGAAACAAAAAAGCTATGAATACCAAAATTTTGTACTACTTAAGACACAATTAAATTATTCTCGTGATTGAAACAAATTTAAAGATATAATAATAAATAGAACCGAGAGAAATTCATGGAGATCTTATTAACTGGCTACTCATCAATATTGTGGGAATTCTGATTGGATGTTGTTGACGTTCTTATAAGAAGAAATAAAAGAAGTCATCTTCGTCAACATATCAGCTGATATGTTGACGAAGATGACTTCTTTTATTTCTTCTTACTCATCAATAGCTCGTTAACAGCCAGTCAATAAATTTCAAGAACTTTCAAACCTTTCAAATCCTCTAAACTGAAATATCTCAAAAGAGTTTGTTAGTACTTTCTTTGTAAGCATTTTTATCCTCTTTAAAATTCATTTGAATCAGTTTTCTATGTGACTTAAGGTTAAAGAGCTCGAGAGAAAACCAAGTCAGAAACACACCGGTTTTAGCACAGTGTCTGAGAGGTCGAAAACTTGGGGATTTTACTAGTGCCTGGGTACATACAACAAACTCAAAACAAATTTTAAAAAAATATTTTTCAAGGTAAAATGTAGGTTCTTATCGGCTGAACTATTGCGAATATTCCTGATTTTGATAAACAATATTTTTAACATTATTTACTTTGGGTATAAATTAGTCCTTAATTATAACTTTAATTAAGATCGATTAAGTTACAAACTTTTTAATAATAATGTGTGTTTTAATTGACGTTCATACTCATAATTCATATCATAATTGCGAAAATTATCAATTGATAATTCGCAATTATGATTAAACATTTAGATTTTTCAAAGAATTCATCCACTACATCAAATTATAGAATCAATACAAAATCCATCTGTAGTCAGCCTAAATCATAACCTAACCTGGTGAGAAAAACTATTTTCTTGCCAGTTCTTCCAAAAATGCAGTATTTCATCTTTAAATAATATAACTATTAAAAACATGAGTATTTAAATTCCAATACATGCTTATTATATGTGCCAAATTGAAAACTCAATGGTTCCCACGGTAACCAATCTTAAATTTTACTTTCTTGCTTCCCCTTACGTACTAGATTATATAACTCTGCGGCAAAAACGGCGAATTTTCTGCAGAAAAACTCTTGTCGGGATCTGATAAGGAAAATGTGGATAAATCCATTTGATATTTAGAAAATAAATCCTACCGAAAAATCAAAACGTCTGTCCGTCTGTGAACACCGCCCTCCTAAACCATACAAAAGATTTTTTCCAAAGTGGATATTCCCGGGTCGATCTGGCTCGACTCAAGCATGACACAAATGAAAATATAAAAAGAACTGGGAATTGAAACATTATTCCTAAACGAATATATTATTTTGCCATGGCAAAAATTATTAGTAGAATTACATAATGAAAATAAACACGAAATAAAATTATAAGTAATATAAAAAAATCTACTATCCGTTGTTTTATAGAAAATATTATTCAGTTCTGTGAAATCGTCTTTTAATTTTCACTTTATTTTAAAGGTTCGGGACTGTTGGTAAAAAGGATTGTGTCATTCTACATGTATGTAAAATCCAGATGAACATGTAACTTATTTGAAAACGACTTCGTCAGTAGCTGGCGAGATGATGTTGACTTCACATACAAGACCAGTGTTTTAGTAATATTGACAATTTTGTCGAACATAGGGTCCAGATTGGTTGTAAAACTCTTAGTAAAAAATCAGGTAGCATTTTATACAAAATTGTCAATATTATAAAACACTGGTCATGTATGTGAAGTCCAACATCATCTCGCCAGCTATTATGACAGAAGTCGTTTTTCAAATTAGTTACAGGTTCATCCTAGTTTACATACATGTAGAATGACACAATCCTTTTTCTTACCAACTACGGTCGAATCTTTAAAGAAATAAAGAGTGAAAATTAAAGACTATTTCACAGAACGGAATAATATATTTATAAAACAACGGATAGTATATTTTTTTTACATTTCTTATAATTTTATTTCGTGTTTATTTTCCTTATGTAATTCTACTAATAATTTTTGCCATGGCAAAATAATATATTCGTTTAGGAATAATATGTGTCAATTCCTGTTCTTTTTATATTTTCATTTGTGTAATGCTTTAGTCGAGCCAGATCGACCCGGGAATATCCATTTTGGAAAAAATCTTTTGTATGGTTTAGGCGCTAGCGGTGTTCACAGACGGACAGACGTTTTGATTTTTCGGTAGGATTTATTTTCTAAATATTGCAAATGCATTTATCCACTTTTTCGTTATCTGAGCCCGACAATAAGAGCTTTTCTGCAGAAAATTCGCCGTTTTTGCCGCAAAGTTATATAATCTAGTACGTAAGGGGAAGCAGTAAAATTTAAGATTAAAAATGTGGGAACCATTGAGTTTTTCAATTTGGCATTACAATAGTATGTATTGGAATTAACACTATGTTTTAATAGTTATATTATTTAAATTGAAATACTGCATTTTCGAAGAACTGCAAGAAAATAGTTTTTTCTCACGGGTTGGGTTATGATTTAGGCTGACTACGAATGGATTTTGTATTGACTTATGAATTTTGATGTGAGTGGATGAATTCTTTGTGAAAATCTAAATGTTTAATCATAATTGCGAAAATTATCAATTGATAATTTTCGCAATTATGATTATGAATTATGATTATGAACGTCCAATTAAGAGCTGCATTATTATTAAAAAGGATTTGTAACTTAATCGATCTTAATTAAAGTTATAATTAAGGACTAATTTATACCCAAAGTAAATAATGTTAAAATATTGTTTATCAAAATCAGAATATCTGCAATAGTTCAAATGATAAGAACCTACATTTTACCTTTGAAAAATATTTTTTAAAATTTGTTTTGAGTTTGTTGTATGTACTCAGGCACTAGTAAAATCCCCAAGCTGACCTCAGACACTGTGCTAAACCGTGTGTTTCTGACTTGGTTTTCGAGCTCTTTAACCTTAAGTCACATAGAAAACTGATTCAAATGAATTTTAAAGAGGATAAAAATGCTTACAAAGAAAATCTGCTAACTACTCAAAACTTTCTTTTGAGATATTTCAGTTTGAAAGTTTGAAGGTTTTGAAAGTTCTTGAAATTTATTGACTGGCTGTTAACGAGCTATTGATGAGTAAGAAGAAATAAAAGAAGTCATCTTCGTCAACATATGTTGACGAAGATGACTTCCTTTATTTCTTCTTATAAGAACGTCAACAACATCCAATCAGAATTCCCACAAGATTGATGAGTAGCCAGTTAATAAGATTTTATGCACTTTTCCTGGTTCTATTTATTATTATATCTTTTAAATTTGTTTCCAACCACGAAATAATTTAATTGTGTCTTAAGTAGCACAAAATTTTGGTATTCATAGCTTTTTGTTTCATGGGATTTTCTGGGAGCGGTGCTGATTTTATGTTCAGATAGCGTCTCACTCTTAATCATATTGTACATTTGACGTTCTGCGTCCGTTCAAATATTTTATTTAGATATAGCTGAGCTCGTGGCTCATTGCAAAGTCGCTAGCATTTCACCATTGAGTTCTGGGTTCGATGCCCGTCGAATATCATGCAAAATGAGTTCCAACTAAACGAGTTCGGCTGCTTCGCAGCTTCACAAGGGCTAGTCCAACCCCTGTGAAATGTCCTAGACCCCACCCCCTATCCTTATTTCTTCCCCATTCTAGCCGCTGCGTAGTGACGTAGGAGTGTGCAAGAGAGAGGCTCGTACTCGGAGATGCTACCTGGCGGTACTTTGACAACCGACTACGACGAGACGCAACGACATTATTAACGGGAGGGTTACTCCATAAAACAAGCGCGCAGTAATGGAGTGGATTACTCGTAGCGCAAGCGCTCAACGCCCCAAGGGCTTGAGACGCGTTGCGTCGAAGTAGCAACAATTAAGAATATATATATATATATATGTTATTATATATATATATATATATATATATATATATATATATATTATAACACGCCCAATCTACTACCTTCTGTGCCGGTATGATGAAGCGTGAAACTATGAATGCTCGTGAAGCGAGCTTTGAATTTCAGGAAGCAGGATCTTTCGTATGAGAAAGGTCTGAACCTCTCGACACAATGAATTATAGTAAAAATTTGCAAAATGAGCATATATTCAGTAAAATAAATTACATACAGTGTGTACAAATATACAATAAGTATGTACTTTACGTAGATGGTCACTGCAAAGAAAAACAGAAACAAAAGAACAGAAATAACACAACCATAAGAGAATGTATAGGCGTCACCTTGATCGCCTGATTACTTCAATACGCAATTCATTTACAATACTTTGCTTTGACCTCCTTCTCAATTATTTTCCCCGTGTACCTCATTTAACTTTTGTTAATTTAAAGTTTTCCAAAAGTACGTCCATGGATTCTCAATTATTCGATTATAGACTTCACAGAGGTCAGCCTTGAGTTGCGCATTTATTATTACAATGCTGTTAACTCACAATAATAAACGTGACACACACTACTAAATCGTACCCTTTTACAAAATTATAGCAACTGATTATCTCTGAGCATCATACAATGGACACAATACTTTCTAATAAGATTACTTTTTACATTACATGAAAATTATAATTCATTTTAGAAAGTTGTACAAGGTATGGCATTCAAATGAATTTACTGGTGCGTACAGCGAATGAAATCAAACCGCCGCTCATACGTTCAAACATTTCAGCAGTTATTTGTAACTTTCACCTACTAGGACGCTACGCCTGGTGTTTAAAGTTACAGTTTCCCAACAAATGGTCGGCTAGAAGGCGCCCTTATCTCGACATTTCCTTCCTGCCTGCCGTCAGTTAACCTTGGGGTTCGCCGCTCGCAGTCCTCGCCACGTCACTGACTGATTCGATCCCGCGGTTGCTAAGCCTTCTTTCTGCTCGATCTCAGCGAGATGCCGCCACACGTCCAAATTTCCAAACCTTTCTCTCGTCCTCGGCCTGTACCATCGACGGATTGGTCCAAGTCCTTCTCGCCTACGCTTGAGTGCGTTGAGTCGTCCTTCTGCCGCCTGCCGCGTACCGTTGCTCTGCGCTACCAGTTTTAAATAACTAACGTGCTTGGAATTCGATTACTTCTAGCACTCGGCCGACATACCACACTTTGAGCGTGCGTGGTCGTGGCGTACAAAATTAAATACTGATTGCCCAGAGTCCTTCTGCGCGAATTTACTTCGATGATGAAACTATTTCAAGTCTGAGCAGTCACAACGCTTGCTTATCGCGGTAATGTTAGTAAATGCTGTACATGCACTTTGCTTCTGAATTCTATCACTTATTACCGTTTAAATCAGCTTTTTACTTACAATTAAAATTATACTCCTGCATCTAACCGATTACTACCGCTGTAAATTTAGCTGAGTCGCCGTCGCTGTCGAAGTCGGGTGGAGAGCTCACCGAAGTGCGTCACGGCATTTATGCACCCGCCTGGGGAAAAATTTGAGGGGCACTTTCTCCTTCGCGCCCCTCTCGAGAAAATATCCTAACTTTGGACATCGGAGTGCGAAAACCTGCGGGTAGATGTCGCCTTCTCGGACATCGCTCCAATCTCTGCACCCCATTTCTCTCAGTCCTTTGGTTTTTCTAGTGGGCTTATGGTGCGATGGTTCGTATAACTCGTGACGTCATTAATATATATATATATATATATATATATATATATAAATTAGTTGAAAATTAGTACAAAATTCTGCTATTGCGTGCATAGGTTTTTCATGGGCGGTATCGGTGACTTAACGTTAAGTTAGCGCACCCACTCTTATACATTTTTTATTTTGATTTGCATCGGTTGTAAATTTTAAAATTTGATATAAATTTGTTCGAATAGTACACAATTGTGGTATTTTAGCTTTTATTTAATTTTTGTGTGGTTATGACATACCGTTAAGATATGCAACCACTCATACATTTTTTATTTTGATGTGCATCGGTTCAAAATTTTAATTTGGGGAATAAATTAGTTTTAAATTAGTACACAATTGTGGTATTTTAGTTTTTTTTATTTCATTGTTTTTTCTTGTGTGGGTATGCTAACTTAACGTTAAGTTAGCGCACCCACTCTTATGCGTTATTTTTTGGATGTTCTGCATCGGTTCAAAATTTTTTATTTTAGGTATAAATTAGTTCATAATTAGTACAAAATTATGGAATGTTCTTTTTTTGATTTCTGAAAAGTGGGTATGCCAACTGTACGTCATACTATATTTAGCATTTCGCTAGATCTCATCCAAACCTGAGTCTTCCTCTAGTTCTCCTGCTCTTCGCTGCTTCTCTTCAATGAAGTAGTCTGTGTCGTTAAATGTGATACAGTCGTCTTGTTTTTGTCTTGACCAAGGATCTCCATTCACATAATATCCAAGGAGTCCAGAATGTTGAAAACGTGCACAGGAAGTCATTTCTCCCCATAGCACGTCACAATAAGTTTTTAACTGTTTTTATGTCGTAAAATAAATAAAAGTAAATCCATGGTAGAAAAGCGGATCATAATGCTTTCCTCATCTACTATGGATCGTTCTAACCAGATATCGTCCTGTCCACCCTAAATTTGTTAGTTATTATACGCCATGCCCTCTATGGGTCATTTTCGATGTTTTAGAACACCCCAAGATCTGCTTTTACCTCTTTTATTTCTCTTTAATCCGTTTACACCGTACTTTATACTGGTCTCTTGAGGTGTAGTTTCATCCGGAGTTTTGTCGTTTTTATGTCATTCAATTCTTGGGGTCTAAATATGGTCTTTTGTATCCTACCTTGTCATTGAAACCCTCCGTAAATACTACAGAATAAACTATATACCGATGGTTGCATTATATTTCTGTCCTCCAACCTATCCATATAGCGATGCCTTCTGTGCTAGCTTGGTAGAGCTTATTGTCAAATCCAAATAGCCTTAACGTTGAAAGAATTTATTATTATTATTATTATTATTATTATTATTATTATTATTATTATTATTATTATTATTATTATTATTATTTCTCGCAACGAATGAAATACCACGGCGAATATGATGAAAATCCACACCGCCGTACCCATCGGAGTTGAATTTATTGATTGATTGATTTTTCGTGTTTCGGGCGCGTCAACTGTTTCGGTCACTAGTCCCGTAAGTGTAGTGCATGTTTTTTTCTCGGGGAGATGGCGATGATCTTCCCTCGCTGGATGGTGAGATCCGGGGTCGACCTACTGTCGGCTAGCGGGGTTTCCACCATAACCAGGACTCTCCCGTGCCCCGGCCGGGATAAGCTCTAAGCTCCCGACCGGTCTCCCGGAACATGTGGTAGTGTAGTGCGTGTTAGTGTAAGTTTGTGTGTAAGGGGAGAGGATAGGACAAGGAAGAGGGAGGACAGATCGCGCGCGGTCCGTGGCCCGTTTGTTAGGGTACTGCTCCGGCATTCGCCTGGTGTTGATCGGAGAAACCACGGAATATTTACTGTGCAATGGTCATTAGAATTTCCAGACAGCGACTGAACTCGACCTAGCTGAAAAGCTAGTGTCAATGCAGTGCATGTATGTGTAAGTGTGTAAGGGATGAGGATAGGACAAAGAAGAGGATGGAAAGATCGCGCGCGATCCTTGGCCGTACTGCTCTAGCATGTTCCAAGTGTAGATTGGAGAAACCACAAAAAGTACCGACCAGAGCAGCAGGCTGCTAGAATTCTCTTCCAGACAGCGGCTAAACTCCTATCTCTCTATCTACTGTCGACGACTGTCACCATTGGGATTCGAACCCGGACGGACGCATCAGTTGATGCACACCCGAGTAAAAATAATCAGATACTTTGTTGCTAATTAATTGCCACACTTTCGAATTAATTGCCACATACTTTTATTGAGAAATCGAGTATACGCAATTAATTAGTAATTAAGTTTCTACATTTTTCAGAGGATTTTCCCCAAAATTTATATTCTTTAATCGATCTGAACAAACGCAAGCCTTAGTAAGACTGAGGCAGATATTTTCATTTTAATGGGTTCTTTACATAACGCCTCAATATCATTTTATAGATTTTGTAAAATATGACTCCAAATATTTGTATTAATCGTTTGCCTAGAAAAGCACAAATGACGCTTACAAATTACACAAATTTAATTTGTGTTAAAATATCTGACTTTCTAAAATTGCAACAGTTCCAAAATTTTTCGGAGTCTGCAATATTAAAGATAGAGCTTTTTTTAAGGGAATATCTTCTTCAAAGACTTCTCGTTAAATTATGTCATGTTTAAGTTTTCGATAATAGTGTAATTTTTACATAATTAAGGATAAAATTTGGCAAATTTTAAACCAATATTTTCTTTGGATTATCCTTTGGATGGATCATGGTACAACAACACCTCTTTCAGTGGGAATATACATTTTAGATCCAAAATCGCAATCGATCCACATTTCTTTCCAGCACACAGCATGCATTACATAAGGGCTTGAAGCAGTCCTTCCTCAGCTCCGCAGTGCCTACCTTGCCCATAGAGCATTATATGGAGTATTATGAGAGTATAGTCAGGAGTATCGTGACAGTGAAGTGAAGTGCAGTGTAATTAAATGTCGTGAAGTCGTGCATTTAATAGTTGAAAATAATTGTGCAGGTCAGCCATAAAATGCAGAAGTAATGCTATTATTGTTATTATTTTTCTTGTTGTTAACATTTTTATATTATTATTATTATGTCATAAAATAGTTTAAAATTACATTGTGTTAAATTTCCTAATTGTAATATGTAAATTGTAGTGTTATGTCACTAGGTTGTATAAACCTCCCCACAAATAATATCTATCATGCGTAGAAAATAAGGCTCTTGCCAGGCCATGCCAGGCCATGGTGAAGGGATAGTGCCGATACACTGTTTATGATGAGTAGGGAACGGATTTCCACGTAATTACATGTTTCCACAGGAACTAGATACTTGCTTTCAATAATATTTTTGAGAGTTTACAAGACATTATGAATGAATTAGTACTATTTTTATTTTACATATTTTCACACATTTTCGTATAATTACATATTTTAACATATTTTACCTATTACTAAATATTTCGTTACATTTTAATATATGTATATGTCGCAACGGAACATTTCAGATGCGCGTTTGCAATATATGTTACGGAATCAAATTTCTTACAAATCAAATGTGATGCTGTTGCCCTTCTATGAGCACCATATCTTCGCCATGAATTGTCGAACTTACCGCTCCCTCCCGCATACTGCATTCTCGGAGTCAAAGATTTTTGTGAACCAAAGTAATTTCAACCACGTGCTTGCTCATGTTTCAAACAGCACATTCGCTACTTGGTCGAAAACCAACAAATATATTTTACAGAAAATTGTCTTCCGCGTTGTTAGATTGGGGAGGAGTATTCCTTTAACCCCTCCCCGGAATCCATCACTGACTAAACAATACTACTATTCACTTGAGCATCGGCTCCTCGTATATATTGTAATAAATACTATAAACGTATTCTATATTTCGAATAAAATTCTTATCTGTGGTGAAGTCTAGAGTACAATTACGTCTGTAGAGGTAGAACTTACTTTCAGCCACTCCGAATCCTTGTTAGGAAGTGATCGGCGACGTTCTTCGCTCGGAAAATGCTTCTAGAGAACAATTTTCAACACATCAATGAATTTTTATTTTACATATTTTCTATTTTTCCTTAAATGTTTTGGAAAAATAAGTACATATACATGTACATATTTTGCATTTTTATTACAATAAATTCCGTTCCCTAGCGATTTTTCAAGATTCGATAAACAAGCATTTAATGTAGATGGATTGACACTTCCACCTTGTCCACGAAGAAGAATCGCTGGAAGCTAAAGTGGCGATTTTCACTAACTTAATAATACAACTCTATGACCAGCACGCGCCTTTAAAAATATCACGCGTAACTCGTCCTCCTGCACCATGGTTAACTGATGAAATTCGGAATTTAATGAAAGATCGAGATGCAGTGCATGCTATTTTCCGGAAAACTAAATGCGAACTATTTAAAAAACAGTACAAAATGCTTAGAAATTTAGTTACGCAGAAATGCCGCAACGCTAAAATAAAATATTACCACACCACCTTTGACAGAGTCTGCGACTCGAAAACGATTTGGAAAATTTAAAAAATCTAGGAATAGGTAAAGCTCCTCCCAAATTGAAATGAATATTCCCTAGAATCTCTAAATCATAATTTTGTAAGTAACGTTCCTTCATTTGACTGTAACTGAAGACTCAATCCTCGCGCTTCTCCAAAATTCAACGACGAATTTTTCTTTTCATCCGTGGAACATGAGGATATAATAAAATAGTTCAAAGTCTCAAATCTAATGCTTCAGGTACCGATGATATAAATGCCAAACTGCTAAAAATAGCCTAGATGTGACCTATCCAATCATTACCGAAATAGTAAATTTCTCTCTAATGAGCGGACAATATCCTTTATCTTGGAAAAGTGCGCTCGTGCATCCTATTCCCAAGACAGCATCAACCAGAAACCCTATTGAATACCGCCCAATTAGCATCCTCCCGACTATTTCTAAAGTACTCGAAAAAGTCGTCCGTAAGCAAACTGAACTGTATCCCCAAAAACCAATCACTTTTAAACGATCAGCAATCAGGTTTCCGTTCCGGCAGGAATACTGGTACTGCGCTACTGAATGTATTGAAGATGCGAGAATAGCTATAGATCACAGTAATATAACTATGTTAATTCTTCTGGATTTTAGCAAAGCGTTCGACTCAGTAGATCACGACATCTTACTCGCAAAACAAAAAATCATGGGATTTGCACAGCCTACGCGTACATGGTTTCTTAACTATTTAACTTCCAGAACCCAAAGAGTGGTGTCCGGTAGTCGCAGCTCAAGAGCCTTAAAACTTAACCGTGGAGTGGCCCAAGGTACTGTATTAGGACCACTAGTATTATTAATGTATGTAAACGATGTGGGAAATGCACTTAAATATTGCAGTCATCAAATGTACGCGGATGATCTTCAGATATAGCTAAGTGGCCACCCGTCTGAACTCTTCTCACTCGCGCATAAAATTAACGAAGATTTGATCAACTTAAACAAATGGGCAGCGTTATTAGGCCTACAATTAAACCCAAATAAATCACAGTGCATGATTATCAGTTCAAAAGCACTGTGAATAAAATATCATCTTCTACCCTGCCTACAATTTATATAAATGACACCGTTCTACCTTGGTGTTCCGAAGACAAGAACCTAGGAGTGTTTATTGACAACACCTCAGCTGGAACTCGCAAGTAGATTCAACCTGCCGTAAAGTTTTGCCGCAATGCATCTCGCTGAAACGCCTGCGAACGCTTTTACCAATTAGTACACGTGAGACACTCATTAAATAACTTATTATGCCACATTTTGACTATTGCGACTTTCTTCTGACAAACATGACATCTAAATTACAACGTAAACTTCAAGTAGCTAAGAACGCATGCGTACGGTTTATTTTGATCTAAGAAAATACGACCATGTATCGCACTTTTTGACTCACTTCGTATGCTTATTCTAGACAAAAGACGGTTACTTCACTCTACTTCTTCTCATAAAATTTTACACGGTTCTCATGTAACACGTCTAATAAGTAATTTCAATCCTCTGAAATTAAACCGAGCTCGTAGTTCAGCTCTGCTCTGTACCACGTCACAGCCGACTTCTTTCAGTAAATCTTTCACCATTACAGCTATCCGAGCCTGGAATAAACTACCAGCGAGTCTAAAACATTCGAATACTTTCCGTAAATTCAAAAAAGAATTAAATACTTGGTAAGTATAACGACATATAGAATGGTATTAATGTCCTCTTCGTCCTCCAGACTTTTCCCACTACCAAGTACCCGGTCACCGCCCCCCTAAACGCCGCACTTTCCTCACTCTTTAAATTCAAAATTCCACCCCATACCTCACTACTCTCATTATCATTTTCACTCCTCTCACTCCATCTAAATTATTAACAACCACATATTTTCTGCATCCTAATAAAATTGTTCAAATAAATATTTAAAAGAGATTAGCACGCTCCAAATAAATGCTAAAATACTTACAGCTATTTTTGTACTGTCATCATTGTCATATCTACAATATATAGGTCTTAATAAGAATTACAATTGATGTTTATATCCTATTGTACTTTTACATTGTTTCTTAAAACTGTCAATATTATATTATAAATTACTGGTTCTATTACCTTAGAGCCTATTGTGCTTCTTCTGCTGTTACAAATGTTTGTATATTTATGTAAAGTGCTAATGTATACCAAACGTAACATTTCTGTACCACTTCTGGATAAATTTTACTTTTCCACCTACTTCTTCCTCCTTTTCTTCGCTTTTTCTTCCTTCCTTTTCCTTCACAGTCTTCCCCATTTATGTCTTTACGACCCTTTCCCTAAACGCCTCATCTCTTCACCTTCATTTCTATCCATACCATATTCTTCTATATTAATGTTCGGCCATAAGCCGCCATCCTGATTGAGGTTTTTCTGGGTTTACTCAATTGCTTAAGGCGTATGCCGGGATGGCCCCTTGCTTTGCACTCCCAGTCATAAATGTACAGTTTCTCCTCCTATAGTCTCTCTCCTTTCTTCTTTCTCGTTCGTATTTTCTACTTCATTTTCATTTATGATTCCCTTCTCTCATTTTCTCTTCTCTTCCATTTCTATACCATAATGCTGTTCGGCCCTAAGCTGCCATCCTGATTGAGGTTTTCTGGTTTACTCAATCGCTTAAGGCGTATGCCGGATGGTCCTAGTTTTGCACTCCCAGACGTAAATGTACAGATTTCCTCCCCACTTATATGTTACTACTCTGTATAAATGTAGGCTCAGTGGTTAGGCGGAAGATGACCCTATGGCCTGAGCCTCGCCATTAATAAAGACATATTATTATTATTATTATTATTATTATTATTATTATTATTATTATTATTATTATATACGTCATTTTGCTCTACTCTTTTTTCGTCAAAATTACACAATGTAATTTTTTATATTTCTCACGTCATTATTATTTACATCCGTGACGTGGATGGCAAGCACAACGCGATCCAAATGTGACTATGTAGTTATGGAATTGAATTGAATTGATGCCTTATTTTACGTGGCGAGACTCGGGCCATGAGACCTGCGGCGACCTGCTGCTTCTGATATATTGTGATATTTGTGACAATGCGGACCTCAAATTATGTCTGATAAAGTTTCCCGGAAACAGAAGATTTCTGTAAAAATTAGCTCGAATTTCCGTATTTCCAAGAAAGCTCAAGCGCAATTATCTCAAAAACTGCTACACTTTTTTTCATTTTTGTATGGATAGTGCTTACCTGTCTGAATAACATGTCATAAATGACACTTAAATGTATTTTTTTGTTTTTTCGAAAATTTATCTCCCATGTCAATATTTGTAATACGAGCACTACATTATCACATCTGACAGTACAATATCTTGAAATAATTTCTTATGAATTACCTCGAAAACTCAAAACTTTTGAACCGGGAGCGGTGGTTCAGTACACCAACTGATATCACTGCAGTGCCTCTAACCGGGAGGTCCTAAGTTCGAGTCCCAACGACGGCAGGATTTTCGATACCAGCTTTTCAGCTAGGTCGAATTAGTCGCAGTCTGGGGAAGAATTCTAGCGGTCGGCAGCTCTGATCGGTAGTTTCCGCGGTTTCTCCGATCAACACTATGCGAATGGCAGAGCAGTACCTACCAAATGGACAACGGACTGCGTGCGATATTTCCTTCCTCTTCCTTGTCCTATCCTCATCCCTTACACACACACTTACACTTCATACACTCACCACCACATGCCGGAAGACCGGTCGACGACTTGGAACTTGTTCCGGCTGGTGCGGTGCCCCGCTGGGAGGTACCTGGTTGAGAAACCCCGCTAGTCGACGGTAGGTCGGCGCCGGATCTCGCCATCCAGTGGGGAAGTTCACCACCATCTTCAGATGAAAATCATGCACAACACTTTCGTTACCTCAGTAGTTGACGGATCCGGAATCACTAACAAACAATCAAAAGTTTTGAGTGAAGCCGTGTTTCAAATTTGCATTTTCTCTAAAACATTTCCCACATTTTTCTTTAATATTGTTAATGTGTGTGTTGTTGTAATGACACTAGTTTATTATTCAGTAATGTTACTGGCCTTCTGCCAGACCGTCTTTTGTTGGTGGTTAATAGTGATTACGTTGCCTTGCGCTATGTTGGTTACTGGAAAAAACTATTTTTCCGGTCGATGGAAAAATGAAATCAGTAAGACTAGCATGAAAGCACAAAAAACCTACATAAGTATAACAATATTCCTTTAAAGTCTATCTTAGACTTGTTCTTTCTGATTATTCTTCTAGGTTGAAATGTTTTACATTTCACCTATTCATATAAAAATAACACAATCTGTTGAATAGTTTACTAGAAGAGGTGGCGCTAGAAATTACGCAAAGAAAACACTCAGTGGCGTATCCTGGAGGAAGTGCGAGAGGTCTTGCCATCCATTTTTCGTTATTATATGAATAAATTTAAACAAATATAGTAATTAATACATCGATTACATCCTCCCGGTAATGAAGTATTCTTCTTATATACCTTTTTCAGTGGTGTAGCCTGATTTTTGGCTTAGGTATGTAATGCGGAAATGGGAAAATAATTTAAAACTTCTACTCCAGTCATCAGTACAGTATGTACTTACTGTGTCTTGAGAACCTTCTAAATATTATTTAAAACTGCATAACTATTGGAATTTTACACTTTTTCGTTTGAGAATACAAGATCAGTAAATCACATTTTTTAAACACCTTACATCCGCACAGCCATGGTTGTTGCTTGTAAGTTTTGTTATTAAATGTCTCAGATTATTTAATGTTCGTAATGGTTCTGAGAGTTTTTGGGTCTGCTTTAGTTACTCGTATATTTTATTTTTCAGAGAATGCTAGGCTGTATAGGCCTACTTCTTGTTTTCAATTTGTTCACGGCACAACACGTTCCAAGACTAAATGAAGCCTCTGAGCTAAATTCAAATTTGACTGCTTCGTCGCCTCAAGTAATACCATCTTTCTCCCTAGTTGGTGAAAGAAGCGTAGAAAATTTGCGTGGTCAGACGGAACATCAGGCCTCATGGCCCGTCTGCCACGTAAAATAAGGCATCAATTCAATTCAATTCCATAACTACATAGTCACATTTGGATCGCGTTGTCTTGCCATCCACGTCACAGATGCGCATTGCGAGGGCACACCCTGCTCCATTGAACCAACACAATCCCTAACCTAAATTGGCTACAAATATATAGTGGCTACCTTCATTAAAATAAGGTAATAAACTATAATAAAACTCAATGGTCATAAATTAATCTTGTTCTTTTACAAACACCGAAGAAGCAATGAAGTTTCGTAATATGATAGCTATTAAGATAAGCACGCTGGATGTAATGAATCACTTGTGCACCTGATTCAACCCAAGCAAAGGCGGCATTCACGGTGTAAGATATATAGTGTTCAACTAGCCGCCTTTGGGCAAATTTTCTGAAGCAAGTTTTGCTAGTTCCTTGTTTGTCCACATGATACGCACGATCGGTTCTGGCACGGTCGACTCAGCCGTGGTTTGGGCACTTATGATGACGTCTCGCCAATTTAGTATTTTCTGGTGTTTTCGTTGCAAGAAAGAGATATTGGGCACCGGACACAAAATCGGGAAACGCTACAGTAAATATATTGGAAATTTTTTAAAACGTATTATAAAGTCTGTGTTAAGTTTTTTTTGATGTGTTGTGTGAAATTTGTAGTGAGAGCTATGCATGTTTCCAACTATATATTTTAAGTTCCAAGAATGAGATTTTCACATAAAACAGGATTTGAAGTTACAACAGCAACAACAATAGGAATTATATTCACGAAAATCACTTCAACACTGATTTACTAATGATCATTTGACATAAGTGGTATTCAGCAGCCAAAGGTTTCTTCGTTGTAAAAATATATACATCATTGGCCTCATTGAAAACAACTTCATTGTCGATTAAAATTTTCTATTGGAAATAATTTTTGCATTTCTTTACAGATTATCTTATGAAGTGAATTTTGCCTCGTTACTGATGCTTATATACAAATTTTGCAATTAATATTCTAAAACACCTACCTAGTACCTTCCACGTGGTGAGGGCGTGATAGTATGAATGCTCGTGAAGCGGGCTTAAAATTCTCAGGAAGCAGGATCTTTTGGGTATGAGAAAGTCTGAACCCTTGACACAATGAATCAGATAAAATACGAATAAAATGAGCATATATTCAATGAAAAATTACGGTGACGTGATTTTATAACAGGATAATGCACTTTAAGTAGTTGGTCACTGAACACAATTTCACCAACTACAATTTACAATTTGCTCATTCCTCTTTCTGAATTTTCATCTACCAAATTATTTTATTCTTTTTAGCCTCTAGTTTTTCCGTGCACGGCTTTTAAAATGAATTTTACACTTGTTTTAAGGAATCCCGATCACAGGTGCTAGCCTTGGGCTTCGCACTCACTATAACACTGACCTTTAAAGAGAAAAAACAATAAAACGTAATATACGCGTTACTTAAATCTGACTCCTTTACATATCACAGAAAGCAATTACTTTTAACACAATACAATAAACTGACTTTTCCAGATAAGATTAACTGTACATGTGAAAACCATGAATTATTTAAGTAAAATTGTACACGGTATGGCCTCTTTGAATGAATTTAATGACACGTGCAGTAAATGAACTTGAAACTGCCACTCACATCGTTCGGGATACTTCTCTCACCTATTCTGGACTTTTCACCCTTTCTGGACTTTTAACACGGATTGTCGTGTATTTTACGGCTATTCTCTTTCCCCAACTGATTGCCGCATAAAGTTGCCAGTTTCTTTACCTCAACAGCTCCGCATCGCTCGCCTGTATGTAACCTTGGGGATTTTCTGCCGCTCGCAGCCCCGCGTCGCCACTCTTCTCCGCTTGCTGTCCCACGACGTTACCAGTTTCCTACCCTCGAACACTGGACTCCGCTACGCCTTCAATTTCCACACCCTTCTCCCGTTCTCCGGACTCGTACGATTCTCGTTCCAGTCCAAATCTTTCTCACCTACGCTTCGCTCTTCCTGGGGTCGTTCTTCTTCTTCTGCCGCGCCTCGTGCAAGTTCGTTCGCGCTTCCAGCCTCGAATAATTAATGTTGCTGAAGTTTTGCTTTAATTGCTCGGCCTACCTACCCCACTTTAGGGCGTGTGTGGTCTCGGCGTACCACGAAATTAACAAAATCATGATCTGGCCTGATCCCGATATGCAAATTCTTCACCAACAGAGTAATTTATATGTGGATATTGCTAGGAAATTACCTCTTAGCAAACAATACAAGAATTGAAAACCAAGTATGATGACTACAGACCCATCCCCATGAGCTTAGCACAAGACACCTTTTTCCTTTTACAATTTGCAGAGCAGCCCCCACTACATAATTCCAACTAGTCTGCAGCTTGTATTACATTCTCAACTTCAAACTATGTACTCGAAATTGTACTAAACGAAAAATGTCTTTTTCAAGTAACAAATTTTAAATTTTAATATTTATCGAGAATGACTTACAAATTTAAAAATTAGTATATTGTAATTCAACTCAATTCTTTATTTCAATATTAATAATATTCAATATATACATATTTTTTTCTGAAATAATTACAAATTTATGATTTACAATTCTCAATATCATATAATCTGCTTACAAACAGTACACCTACACAGTTGACATACATTCTTAATTTCCTAAATTTATTAATATTCATATCACGTATCAGATATAAATTTCACATTTATTGCAGAATTATTGTTATTATTATTATTATTATTATTATTATTAATTTTATTATTAATAGTCATTTGCCTGCCTCAATTTCAAAGTGCTGTTGGATATGTCCACACCGTTCATTGTAAAATTGCTTTGACTATAAATTTATGAAGAATTTACATTTGAGAAAAGCCTTATGTCATTCTTGTAACTTTTCAAGTGACCTGGTTACGGTAGAATTTTTATAAGTTTTAGTAATTTCTACTTGTGTAGGGCTTTTCTCACACAGAGTATTATTAGTTATGATTGTATTATCTATTTGTAGTGCTATGGTTGTGAATAGAAATGTGGCATGATGCGTTTAAATAGATAATATTATGGTTCTTGGCCGTGATGAACATGGGAAGGCAAGAATTTTAAAATATTGAAAGTATATTTTATGTGAGACTCATGACCCAATTTGTGCTAAGGTTGTAATAAATTGTTTTTTAGTTTTAACTTTTGTTCCACGTGAAATTTCTTTTTCATTTTCCCCCAAAGCTAGAGTAGAGTAATGCATTTCAATAATTAAAAATATTTGAAGTGCAATTTACTGGTATTGATTATTTATTCCACTATTGATTATTATTTTATCCATGGACGCTACCGCCTGAAATTTTAGTTTTTCTTTCAGTTTTTAAATTATTTCAAAATATTTAAGAGAGGTATCTGAACCTAAATTTCGACCCAACTACAGAAATGGATAGTCCGTACCCTCATTTGGGCGGTTCCTCGAATTAAATAAGGGAATTGAAATGTGCTATACATTCTTTCAGTGAACATGGGAATGCTCTGGGCCATCAAGATCACGTAGCGTTGCAGGCTTTGTCGATCACAGTGTGTACTCTTGTGCCCTTACTTGTACATAAAAGAGTACACAAAGCCAAGGAGAATTTCAATAGATGAAATAAAGAAAACTTCATGTTGGTCAAAACTCGACGTCACCCGGGAGCAGAACACTATTTCTTACCTTCATTTGAAGCCTGAAGAATATTACGGATTGTCACGGAAAGTACTGAACCTGAAGGAGAAAAGTAATACGAAGCATGAAGACTTAAAATCAACTTAGACATTTCTGCAATCCACAGAAAATCTGTTTTAATTTTCAGGTTGCTGATGATGCCATTACCAAATTGTTTAAAATTTAATTTTCTGGGTACTGAAATTACGTAAGATTCGAAAATAAATGAAGAGATCTCCACTAGACTTAGAATGGCAAAAACACCAAAGCTCTTGGCCTAAGGCGGACAAGAGACTCAGAGAAAATATTTCACAGTATAACGGAAAATACTGTATATGGAGCAGAAATTTGGCCTTTAACAAAGCATCGAAGAGAGACAATGCAGTCTGTAGATCTTGAATTTTAGATCATTGCAGATAATAAGGCTAAAGAAGATAAGAAATTAAGTACTATGGGAAAGAACTGGGTTAGAAAAACACAACCAAAGGATAGGAAAATACATTTCTTCAATGACACAGACATGTCCAGCGAATGTAGGATGAGAGATGATCAAAGATAGAAACTGAGTTATGAAAGCTGATTCGGATAGTATTTTTATTTTATGAAGGGCATTGTATAGTGGTTACTTCACCATTTTCCTGTTTGACTCAGTGTTTGATGGATTGTATCTTCGTATGGAGTGGAGGTTTTTTCAAAATGATTTGCTAAATCTTCTGCCATACTCGAAAGCGAATTAACTTATCCAGTGGGCGTGTTTAATGGTAGATGTTATTTGTCATTTTAATATTTAGTTGATCTTTTATTATATCCAGGTCTAACTCATTTATGCTCGACTTAATTTCGTCGCATGTTGCACGCTCCAATTATCTCGCACGTGCGTCAGGGCCATCAATGGAGCTATCTGGAAGCATGCGATTCCAACATATTTTTAAATTTCGACAATTTTAAGATTATGGTATCTTTTTAGCTATATGTTTTGAATATATAGCAGCTTATTTATCTAGTCCGAAGGTGATTAACTCTAATTATGAATTTGAAAGACATGAATATCATCGTAGCAGTGTCTAGTTCGGCGATAATTTCATGATAACGGTATAATGGACGCACCGAATGACGGACGGACGGACAGACGGACGGTCTGACTGACTGACACATACACTGACGCACCGACGGACGGATGGACGCACAGACTGACGAACGAATGAATTGATGGAAGCACTGACGGGAAGGATGGAAGGGCAGATGGACTGACGGTCGGACAGACTGACGCATGGACGGACTGACTGACATTTTGCCGTAAACCCATTTGTCGGTATTAAGGATCCATAAAATGTGTATTCTGACGACTCATGTTAGAGAAAGCATTTACTCGCTTTCTTCACTACATTAAGGAAAAAATATCCACTTTTTCGATATCAGGTAATGTAAGATTTTCGGAACAAAAATCGCTGTTTTCCTACAGCGCTCAGTTTAATACTTTCTCTATTGTAGTACGTGGTCAGTTTCCATCCTGTAAGTACAGCACGTCATCAATTCCTCTTGTTATACCCATTACTATTACTCTAAGCCTCTGAGTCCGGAGCTTTGTACACTAGACACGCAATATTGTACTCTATAATGTGTTAAATCAACGTTAAATGTGCAGTGCTTGAGAATAACACAAACGTTCTCGAATTAGTTAGTTTTCTAATCTCTTTAGTCTATGCTAGATTTTTAAATATGCCACACCCTCTCCAAGCTGCTACCTATCAGATTCAAAATGAATTTCTTTAAGTTTCCTCAAATTTTTAGGCCCCAAAAGGGAAAGGGATATGTTTTTAAGAATTTTAAAGAGGAGAAAAAAATAGTCCTAAATGAAAATTTTTTATTTTGAAACCCGTTCTTGAAAAAATGTTTTTTGGGTTATATTTTTTTTTTTAACATTGTTTCCCAAGGTCCTAGAAAGAGGAGGGGTGCAACGTCACTGAGCTCCGACTTTTTGCGGCCCCCTTATAGGGTCTGCCTTTCCTCGCCGCTTTCGCGCGTGACCTTGACCCCCAAAAAAAACGTAGTATAGTTTCAGAAAATGAGAAATTTTTGAGCTCATTTCAAGGGAAAAAAGGTTGATTTTTAAATTTTTTCATCAAAATCTTTTATATTTTCCCCAAAATTAAAATTTACGTAAAAAAATCCCGTAATAAAAAACGAAAAAAAATAATTTGTGAAATTTTTGAAAAATCTAAAATTACACCCCATAATAAGTGTTTTCGTGTTTTTAAATGTGTGTCTGTGTGTGTGTGTGTGTTTTTGTGTGTGCGTGTTGGCACTTTGAAAATCAAAAGTTTTAAAAAAAACCGGGAAAAATTTTTTGGGAAAATCCCCAAAATAAAATTTCTTTCATTCAAAAATTACTCAAAACTTCTCGTGTTTTTGAAAAAAGTATACATTTTAGTTTTTTAGAACAGATTTTATCTAAAAAAAATTTGTATCTTCAATACTGGGGTTTGGGAAATGAAGAAATATCGTATTTTTTTTTTTTCAACCCCGAATTTTTCTAATTTGTCGGCCCTTTTGGAGTTTTGGGGTATTTTGGAAATGCATTTTCCAGCCTGAGATATGGCATAATATTCTGAGGGAAACTTTTCCTTTTTTTCCCGAAAATTTAGAATTAAAATTTTCAATTTAAAGAAAAAATGGGCATCCACGTGATTCCTGCAATTTTTTCATTGAGCTTGGGAAACTTTCCATTGCCTTCCTATTTATTTAAAACTTTGTATTTTCAAAACTTACTTAACGGTGGGGAAATATTTTTAATGTAATACTGATATTTATAGTTACAGCACTCGACGTAGAAAATCATGTTCATCAAGTGTCAGTATTAACAGCTCACTACAAGAAATCTACATACAATATATGTACGTTACTTTACAACGCATTGCCAGATGAAATTAAACAATTAAAATTTACACAAATTTAAGTTAAAGTAAAATCTTTTCTGCTGCAAAACAGTTTTATACATTAGAGACTATAGTGATCGTCAAAATGGAAAATAATGTTTACTCTAACAAACAATGATATAGTACAATGAATTAGTTTTCATTTGCATTGTATAATTTTAAAAAAGACTAAATGCCTGTAACAAGTAATATACTTCAGCTTCCGGGTCAATGACTCCATCTCGATCGGGTTTTGCCCAGTTTCCCTGATCCATTGAGCAAATGCTGAGAAGGCCCTTTGATTTGCTTCTGGACGTAAATGTTGCCACTATGCCCCGTTTTGTTGAGCTTTCCTTTGCTTATAGTGGTAGAAGAGCTTAGGGCGAGTTTCTACTTGTTAGCATGAAAAATTCAACCCTTCGTTTACCCTTACAAATAAGTTTTCTTAATTTGGCAACGAAATATCTAGTTTTGAAATGTTAATCTCCCCTTTTTTTAAATTATTATTATATTTATTATTTTTAATTATTATTATTATTATTATTATTATTATTATTATTTTATTAGTGATGAGTCGATCAGATTTTCTCGATACTCGATACTGTACCGTACTACTTTTAAGACTCAACAAAAAAAATGTTTAATCAGAATTGCAGGATATATTTTGTTCTTCATGCATACATGGATTTACTATTTTAATATTTAAAACTATTGAGTGAACATACATTTTTAAATTTTAAAGATTCTTATTAGGAAAACTAACATTCTAACTCTTTCTCGGTCAATTCCTTTTTTTGTCACATATCAATCCAGCTGTACTAAAAAGTCTCTCCGAAAACACTGTAGCTGGTGGAATGCACTAGTTTCGACAGCACTTTTTCTTAAATTGGGGAGAGTCACTTTTTTTTTCCAGTAAGCTAGTACTTTTTGCATCAGGAGAAGCAAGTTCGCAATAAACATTTATTTCATCCTCTTGAGTTGGGGTTTCGTGTACACAGCATGATGGTCTCTTTTAAATTTCCTAGACCACATGCCATGCATTTCGGGGATTCAGTAGTTGAGGATTATAAAATAAATTAAATGTATTAAAATTTTGACAATAAATGCTTGTCTTTAATTTGAAATTAATCTTGAGATACTGAAAATGAGTTATTCGGAATTATAAGAGTGACAATTTTTAAACTATTGAAATATCGGAGAATTGAAATCGTTTGAAAAAATGGGGTCTTTAAAATTAAAATTAGAAATCAGAAACTCTTACCGCTTCTTTTGAAACCACTGGATCTGCTTCTGACTTACAAGACCCAATAATCTCTTTCGGGCAGTCTCGAACGCAGCACTCCGGAATTCTCGACCTTTCAGCCTAGGATCAACAATGCAGCAATGGAACATATTTCATTTAGTTCTATGTCTTTGAATCTTGCTTTTAAAGATTCCAGCATAGTCTTTCTCGCAGAAACAATTCCTGAATCAACCATTTGGCTTTTCTAGTTCACAAATTATACTATTTACAATAGGAATAACTTCAGATGCTGACAAGTAGGCGAACTGACCGTTAGTGATGCTTGGTCAAAATGTTTAGAGTCTTGATGAGTTGATCAATAAGTTCCACTGCCCCAGTTGAGATGAACTGGAAATTTAAGTCGACAGAAGCATAAACAATAGCATTCTTCTGTTCCTGAAGTCTTTGGAGCATGTGGAGAGTTGAGTTCCATCGCGTCGGCTCGTCTTGAATGAAACGATGTGGAGGTACAGAAAGATGTTTCTGGGCCGCTTTCAGCACTTTGGTGAATTTAGAGGAATGTTTGAAACTCCCAAAAGGTTTTCGGCTAAAGCGTAATTTTCTGAATTTTAGTATTGCTCAACAGCCCCTCTTTCGACGAGTTGCAAAGTATGAGCTAAACATGAAATATGCGGAAAATGTCCTTCGTCATTACTCTTACTACATTACGAACACTGTCTGAATTACGGCTACTAACGTATCTTGAAACTCCATAATTTCAAAGTGCTTCGAAGAAAATTTGCAATATCTGCTCCTTGTGACTGATTTTTCAAAAGGGATTACTTCGATGCAGATGTGATGGGGTTGAAAATCTTTGTCTATGAAATTCACTGTAATAGTCATATAATCATCACAGGCTGATAAAGTCCATAATTAGTGGTGATTGCAACCCTCTCGCTTCCTCTATCTCTGACCTTGCTCTTCCACTTCTTCGAATAACTGGGGACATATGATTGCCAAATATTTTTTTGTGGGCATGTGTATCTAGGTTCAAACTGTTTAATTAATTCCTTGAATCGATTGTCTTCAACAATACTGTTGATTATCTTTGCATATCATGTAAGCAATTTTTTTTGTTATTGCTTTGGGGGTTGTCTCCCGGGTTTTAAAATTTTTTTTTGTGTCCCAAAAAAACAACGAGTGTTGGTTGATTTGTGTTGAAACTTGAGGATCTTGAGAGGACTGGCCATGGGTCATCAACTTCTAGCACTTCATTCGTACGATCTGCGACGTTCCAACTTCCCGTGCAGCATTAGTTGACTTGGTCCTCTTGGCTCAGGGGGGTCTGAATACTACCCGGTGTATCGATGTAACAAGTTCTTTTAAATTGCTAGTATTTGTGATTTTCCACCACGGAAAATGTTTTTAACATATTCTACAAATAGCACGATTGTCATCTTCAGTCCACTTCAAAATAATTCCACACTTCACTCATTTTGTATATGGAATGCACTACTTAGTCGTCTTCCGTACTTTAAAAAGGGAGAACTGAACTGAACTCACGAGCTCCGTCAGATCGTCCACGGTGGGCTGAGGAAGGGAGTATCCCCGGAAGAAATGCTGTCATCAGGGACATTGATTATCTGCCTGTCGCTACTAGATTGCCTGGGAGCCTACAGCAAGAGTTTCCCAATCTAAATTGGTCGCGTATTGCGGACTATCTCAGAAATGATGACAGGCGCTGGCGATAAACAACGGGGCACGGCGCCCGGACCTTTCAACGTTGGCTAATTTCAACGTCTGTAAGTGAATCCGAACAGACGGACACTTCCTTGTTGTTGACAGAAGAAAAATTTGGAGAGAAGAATGTTAAGAAATTATTCTATAAAATCAGAAGAGATGGGATTGGGATAAAAATTGAAAATATCGAAAAGTATCGATAATTTTCCAAAGTATCGATCGTTATCGATACCACCCCCATATATCCATATATCCCCATCGAGGGTATCAATTTTTGAAAGTATCGGACCCATCCCAGTATTATTATTATTATTATTATTTTTATTATTATTTTGTTGTTGTTGTTGTTGTTGTTATTTCAAAACTTTCAACTATTAAAGTTAAATAGTTGGGAAGGATTCTGAAACTCAAAAAGCGTGCAAGATGATTTTCTCCCTCTCGTCACATACATCACATACATTTGACTATTTTGACTAAATAAATAAATAAATAAAAAGATTGCCATTTTTCTTTCCGGAAGTGGAGCAACTTTAGCAAATAATGTTTGGTGACATTTCCATTTTGAAAGAAAACGATGGATGGGAAAACTACAAGTGTTGCTGAAGAATATATGAAGTCAATTCAAAATAAAATAAATGTTTCAAATACTACCAATATTTGGTAGTGAATGGAAGTGATGCAGATATAAGTATAGATAATTTATCATCCATAAATATTATGAATGTAACTCTCCTTCAGATACATTTAAATTTATACTAACAAATTGTACATAGCAAAAATGTAAAGTAATGATATTAAATGAATGTGATCTTTTGTTAAACTTTCATTTTTTTTTCATTATTCTTAGAAAAAACTTTTTTGGATACACTTTCATTTGAAAACAGTATCCATCACCTGAGATATTAAGGTATGTTAAAAGTCCGCTGATGGGTTGACAGAATTCCATCCCAGATGACACGAAACAATTCAATGTAAAAACACAGCCAGTCTATTAACTGTTTGTGCGACGTGAGTAAAGTTTATTTTTAATAGTACTGAATTGTTGGCATATTCTCCCAAAAAAAAATTCACTTTGTTTTGCATTATCACTCTAAAGTAACTCCACCAAGTAATTGTATATTGTAACTGATTTTTTTCTTGTATTGTATGTTCATTGCTTTTTATTAATATAGTTGATATCCCAGTTTCACATAGTAACGTTCGTTTTTTTTCTCGCTCCCGAACTGTATCCCAAACTTCACAGGTTATGGACCCAACTCTTTCTAACGGAGTGTGGAAAGTTCGTTATGTGACCGCTCTACCTTTTCACTATTCTCTAAAAAGCCCGCAGCTGGTCACTCAAGTAACCTACTAGTATTTCTTGACCTGTGCCTTTATGACAATATCACTCCAAAATTAGGAATGGTTTTTAAATGTCCCAACTGCCTACAGGGTGTGTTCGTCTTTTAACCTGCTTTTGTAATAAAGAAAAAATAGGCAAGTTAATCTTTTAACTATGAAGTTCTATATATTCTGTTAAATATTGG